>BQNB010060115.1:0-37053 GCA_026074375.1 Tanacetum coccineum | reverse complement strand
CGAAAAATATTCCCGTGAAAAAGGTTGTACTTAATATAGTAAGTAGATATTACATTGATGAAAATAATGGAAAATTATGGGTTGTTATATTACTTTACTAATCAACAAGCTCCTTTTTGGCTGAGAAAACCTTATACCAATGCTTACATTATTTTCCAACACTAAGCTAGATGTCGAGTCCTTCTTCGGGTACAACCAAACCTGTTATGTTTTATGGTTCAACATAACAAACCTTGTGTTTTATGGACTAAACACATAAACCACGTCGCTTACATTATTTTTCAACACTAAGCTAAATGTCGAGTCCTAATCTTAGCTAGAACCAATCTACTACTTCACCAATGTATTTTAAGGTCTAAAATACTAACCAACCCACAATAAAGCCATCTAAATATATACATCATTTGGATCTACACACTACTAAAGATTGAAAGACATAGACTCGATTTATATGTAACAAATGTTACAAATAGACTAACTAGTCTACATAACTTCAGATCTTGAAGATGACCGAAGTTCTTCTCTTGCACTTGAGGGAAAAAGAAAATAGTAGAAGATTGGATCACATTTAAACAAGATTAAAAAAGTTAAATGATTAAAGATTTAGAGAGATTTAGTGAGATCTAGAGAGAGAAAGAACTGAGAGAAATTCGTGCATAAAGGTTGTGAAAATAGTTGGAGGTGACCTACTATTTATATGAGCTGAAAAACAGCCTGTCAGGAAACGGCGATCCCAGATATATTAGGGGGCCACCGGATATTTAAGGGGGCCGCTGGCCTATTTAAGGGACTGCCCCGACAGACGCTTCTGTTTTTGAATTTTGGTGGTGACAAACTTGTCTGGTGAAAGTGAAACTTGTTTTGGGGGGAAAATGGCTAGATATGAATTTTGAAATAATTACTACATAAAATTTTTCTTTATAATTCAAAAAATAATTTGTCTAATTAAGTTTTGAAAAATTATTTTGTTACATTTATAAAAATGTAAAGTTTAAGACAAAAACTTATTTCTTTGATCATCTTACAAGTTTAATGCTTGTTTGTACATACCTTGTGTATTCATTGATGATTTGTGATTACGAGTAACTTGCGCACTTTACGTTACGTATTACAAGTCACATGTTTGTCATCACTAAAATTCATAATATTTGCACTAACAATCTCCCCCTTTTTGATGATGACAAACTATGTAAACTATAGCACATAGTAGAGTTTAAAAGTTACTCGTTTACACTCCCTTCACCCCCTTTTGTCAAAGCAAAAAGTTATAGTGTGGATTATGGTTGGAGCATATAGGTTGGAGGTTTGTGAAGAAGACATGAGAAGAGGGTACGTGCTCCGGGTATATATGTTGGAGGAATGAGAAGAGGATAGGTGCTCCGAGTATATAGGTTTGAGGTATGAGGAGAAGATGTGAGAAATAAAGGTGAAGGTGATTGTATGTTCCTTGGATAGTTTAGAAAATGTCATGCGAGGTGAGAAGTAGGCAAGACAAGAAGGTTGGTACTTTGAGTGTATAGGTTGAAGGAATGAGGAAAAGGTAGGTGATCCAAGTATATTGGTTGGATGAATGAGAAGACATCATGAGTAATAAGTGCTAAAATACACATCTTTTATTACCCGTAAAATGCTATTAATTGAACTAAAAATGCTTAAATATGCTTTATTATCTTGCAAATATGTTTGTTTGGTATTTTTATGTCTTACAGGTAAAAGGATTGAAAATGGAGCAAAAACGAGAATTATCGGGCTTAATTTGGTCAAGTTTAATTATTACTCAAAGCTAAGATGAAGTCATGAAAAGTTCCCGAGCATACCAGTAGAAAGAGCACGGAAAAGCGAGTCCAGCGGTGCCCTCGAATTTTATTGGGCCAGCCCGCAACCCATTTAAATGGGCCGGGCCAACCCATTGTTAAATAGGCCCATTATAAAGATAAGCCAAAATCAAAATCATTTGTAAAATAAAATCTGTTCTTAGCTTGAGATGACGTCACAAGAACATGGTTTCAAATAAATTCAATCTCATGTCACGTGCAAGCGCATTATAATGGGAGGACGAGTAGAAAATTAACACATGGCATAGCATTTGTATAACATTATCAAAATTCAATCTTAATTTCCAAATGATCCAACAGTTGAAATCAAATGCGTACGAGGTACGCATTACTAAAGGCCACGTGTCACGTTAACAACGGCTGGATCCATTGCTTTGCATTTGATGATCCGAGGTCACGCAATCCGAGCCAGATGATTGGATGATTTATTATGTAATGATTAGGGATCAATTTACAAATATAACCCTCTCTTGGATATAAATACAGGACGCTCCCTTCAATTTTTAGCATCTAGGAATTAGTTTTTTTTAGTTTTCTCTTTAGATTTTTAGCTTATTTTAGTTTAGTTATAGCTTATTTCATTTTTTTGGCTTATTGTATCAAGCTTATTTCGCGAACTTAATGTAATGATGTAATGAAAATGGTTTAAAGTTTGTCGATGATCTCGTGTTGCTTTTTGTTCACTTAATCTCTCGGTAATTTTCCTTTTCGTGTGGCTTATTCAATAAGCTGATTTTTCGTTCTTATTTTCGTAGCTTATTATTGTCAAAAAGTTCTTCACGACTTGGATAATGACTCCTAAAAGCTTTCCAAGCTAATTTGACTCATTCTAAATCGTTTTTAAGTACTTTTCGAATTAATTAGCTAGAATAAGCTCGAGTTTAGCTTATTTTTGTGCTTAATTCATTTTTGTTTTATTAGCTCTTATTTTCTGTTTAGATAAGCTTCTAAATAGCTTATTTGGTCTAGAATGAGCTTATATTGCTAGATCGATATTTTGTGAGCTTATTTGCTTATTCGATTCATCATTTTAGTAGTTTTAATGCTTATTGCTTATTCTAGATCTTTGCTACTTATTTCGTTTAGGTTTAAGGCTTATTAAGCATTTTTAGTTGTGGATCTCGTTTAGCTTATTGTTCCTTAGCTTCTTTGTCGAGTTATCTTGCTTATTGCGTCCTTAAGCTTATTAGGATTTTTTTAGAAGCGCTTATTTCATGAATTGCTTGATCTCGTTTGCTTATTAAGATCTTATATGGTATTCGTTGTTTGTGACTAATTTTGAGCTTATTCGATTCTAGTGATTTTAGTATAGGCTTTTAATTATTCATGGTAGAGGAATCATGGCTTATTTCTATATCAAAGCTTATTAGTGTTTATTGGCGTGTGCTTAATGGTTTTGCTTATTAGTTGTGTTTTGTTGATCGTCCTATTAATATGTGCGTTTTAGAAATTAAATTGGGATTCTACTAGAAGTTAGTTTTGCTTTGTTTTGGGCCACGTCATTTTCATTGAATTTGAGCCGTGACTTTTTGTTTTGGGCCCGTGCTAGCAAATTTGATTTGGGCCTTCGAGTGAGTAGTCTGTGTAACTAATTGTTGTGCGAATTTGCAATTTGCAAATGTTACTGTTAACAGTTAATTTGTATTTTGTTGTTTGACTTTTTGATACTAGTCAACTCATGAGGCGCGGAGCTTATGGGTTTATTTAGCTAGACCGAATTTGATTATTTGCTTTAGCTAAATAAATAAGGTTGTATTTGTTTAACTGCGGGTCTTCAATACGGTTCCATTTTCTATCATTTTTCAATTAATTAGTATAGCTTATTTTAAAAATATTTTGCTTTGCTTATTTTATAATTGATGAAGTGCAAGAGTTTATTTGTGCTTGTTGAGTGATATATTGATTTGGGAATTAAGCGTGGATTTGAAAAATGGTTTAATTAATAAATAATATTCGATTATTTAGATTTATAGTTTGAATGTTCAAAGGGCAAAAGCCGGAGAAATGGTCAAACTATTCATTTAGTAATTAATATCTTTTTGAGAGATTTTTGTCAAAATAAACCAACATTGTGAGATAATTATTTTTTCTAAGGAGATTAATTTGTTATTAAACCTTAATTCACATTTGATGAACTTTTCACGTCACTTAGCAAGCATATT
This sequence comes from Tanacetum coccineum, assembly GCA_026074375.1. Taxonomy (NCBI): domain Eukaryota; kingdom Viridiplantae; phylum Streptophyta; class Magnoliopsida; order Asterales; family Asteraceae; genus Tanacetum; species Tanacetum coccineum. Next base: position 33,056 of record BQNB010060115.1, on the reverse strand, counting down.
TGTCATTTATATCTTTTAGATCAATTTTAGTTTAATCTTGTAGTTTTAAATCTTAGAAATAATATTAGTTTAATTTTTAAAAGGTATTAGCCTTCAAACATCATAATAAATACAAGAGTAATAATTTAGCCAAGGTAAACTAACCGAGTTAATGAATGATACCAAAAACTGAACGATTACAAGAGTATAGGATATTACAAGTTGTTCCCTATGGAATTAATTGCGTTGCTCGACCTCTTCTGCTCTTTTTCTCTTCTAAAAATTGACTTTTATGGTTAGGGTATCGAAAATATGATTTAGCCCACTAAAAACCCATTTTTAGGTTTTCTATTTATAGAGTCTGGAATTTAGTTGATACGGCGTATCGAGTGACTTGGATACGACGTATCGGGGGTTTCTTGGAGTAGGGACCACGTTCGATATCTTCTAGAATATTCACATTTCATAACTTGAATACGGCGTATAGGATTCCTCTGGATACGACGTATTAAATCTTGTTCCTTCGTGGTCTTTAGTGAAGTGCAGGCACAGATACGCCGTATCTTCCTTGATGGATACGACGTATAGGATGTCAGAACCATTTTCCTTCATATTTCTTCGTTTAAGCTCCAGAATGCGTGCCTTTTAGCTAATCTTCACCAAATACTCCATAATTACTGCAATTCTCAAATACAAACGATTAATTAATAATTCTTTGCAATAATTATACAAAATAGGTTAATTACATGGGATAAATGATGCTATAAAAGTGACGTTATTTGATGTCATCAGTACTCCTATGGATATAAGTGGGAAGCTGATGGCCAATAATGGTCAGGCTGTATCTTAACTTGAGTATTCTAGGGTGATTGGCTGCCTGATGCATGCCATGACTTGTACAAGGCCTAATATTGCTTTTGCAGTGGGTAAAGTGAGTAGATAAACTAGTAATCCTGTTACTCAGCACTGGCAAGCAATTCAGCATGTACTGAAGTACTTGAAGAAAACCATGGACTATAGTTTGACATATACTGATTATCCTTCGGTTTTAGAAGGATACACTGATGCAAGCTGGATTAGCAATACCAAAGACAATTCGTCTACCAGTGGCTGGGTATTCTTGCTTGGTGGAGGTGCAATTTCTTGGGCTTCCAAGAAACAAACTTGCATCACTGGTTCAATAATGGAATCTGAATTTATGGCTTTAGCAGCTGCTGGTAAGGAAGCTGAATGGTTGAGAAACCTGATCCTTGAGATTCCATTGTGGTCCAAACCTATAGCACCTATTTTTATCCGCTGTGATAGTGCTGCTACATTGGCAAAGGCTTATAGCTAAATGTACAATGGGAAGTTTAGACACTTAGGTGTCAGGCATAGCATGATTCATGAGCTGATCACAAATGGGGTGATATCTATAGAGTTTGTGAGGTCTCAACAAAACTTAGCTGATCACTTGACGAAGTGACTGGCTAGAGACTTGGTTATAAAGTCTGCTGAATGGATAGGATTAAAGTCCAACTAAGTCGCCGAATCCTAGGACACCCAACTCCCTACTAAGAAAACTTGGTAGTTGAGTTCAATGTGGAAAGATGAATGTTCAGAGGACTGAAGCACATGTATTTACATACATCCCAAGGATGTGCTTGGAACCTGCTAAAAAAGAGGATGAAGTCTTTACTTCTCAATGGTTAATTTCTTTGAAAAAGTGCTTAGCAGGAGCATGAATAAAGAGGAACCACCTATGTAAATGTTGAGGTTTTGCCGCTTCAAGGAGCATGAACTTTGGCTCTTACAATATTTATGAATTGGATATGAACACATGGATTGTATAGTGTCAGGAGTTTCTTATGTGTTTAAAAACTTGTGTGTATTTTATCTTCAGGTATTCAAATGGGTTGAAGGGTTTAAATCTTAAAACACCCTGATTCTCGAATATTTGAACTAGAATTTACTAAAGAGGAAATTCTATCCTCATGCCATTTTCATTTGCACTTGTTTGTTTAAGGTTCAATTTTGTTCATGCAATATGAAATGATACTAAATTTCGGAGATTGTTAGAAATTTAGCGCATTTGTGGGAACGGGATCATTCTGGAAAATTGGGTTTTGGAGTACGGAATATTACACCCATCAATCCCTAATTTTCCCTGCCGTCCGTTTAGTGGTTAGATTAAATGAGTGGTTACAAACATTCAAGTGGCAGGTTTGACTACATTAAATATTTGTAACAACTTTTGCCTATTTAAGTGGCAGGTGTGACTGCATTAAATGACCACATTTAATTTGGTCATGTGATATTTGCTAAAACATACATCTTTTGTACCCCGTAAAACACTATTAATTGGACTAAAAATGCTAAAATATGCTTTATTATATTGCAAATATGTTTGTTTGGTATTTTTTTATGTCTTGCAGGTAAAAGGATTGAAAACGGTGCAAAAACGGGAATTATCGGGCTTAATTTGGTCAAGTCTAATTATTACTCAAGCTAAGATGAAGTCGTGAAAAATCCCCGAGCATGCCATCGGAAGGAGCACGAGAAAACGAGTCCAACGGTGCCTTCGGATTTTAATGGGCCAGCCCGTAACCCACTTAATGGGCCAGGCCAACCCATATTAAATTAAGCCCATTATTTAAGCCATAGCCAAATGAAGTAAACAAAATATGTTATAAATGGGAGTTGTGACGTCAAGGTCACATGTTCTCTAAATTAATTGATTTCACCTCACATGACATAGCACTATATGGAGTAAGAGCGAATGAGAATACTACACGTGTCTAAGCAAAGTTATATTCATTCTCAATTCAGTGGCATATCGAAAATGATCCAACAGACTTAATTTTGTGCGTATGAATGAAGCAGACTTAGAGTACACATGGCAACCATCCATTGGCTCATCAAACCTTCGATCCGTGTGAAGGCAAATTATTGGCTAATAATGCCTCAATGATTGGAAGCAAATTTACATTTTTTACCCTCTTATGGCTATATATATCACATGCTCCCTTGTATTTTAGAGCATCTAGGAAGTTAGTTTTTAGCTTAGTGTAGGTTTAGTTTAGCTTAATTCTCAAGATGTAATTTTAGCTTATTTTAGTAATAGCTTATCATAGCTTAATGTAAAGTTGTTTTCCAGCTTATTTCAGTTTATGTAACGTAATTCGTTCTAGCTTATTGAAGTAAATGTTTAAAGTGCTTATTACTTTTGCTTTCCTTAAAAATGCTTAATGAATTTTAAGTTTTCTTTCTTAGCCTACTTTCTAAGCTTATTAAAGATCTGATAAACTGCTTCTATAGATTTTTTTTTAGCTCGTGTTAGGTTATATTGATCAAATAATTGGTTCGGTTAATGTTTAATAAATTGATAAGAATGCGATATAAGCTCTCATTTGCTTATTGGAGATTTTCTGTGTTTAGTTAGCTAGCCAAAGGTATTTTGAATACTTACTGTTGCCTTTTGAGCTTATTAGTGTAGATCTCATCGGGTTTAATTTGATCTAATTTAGATTTGTTTTCAATTAGCGCTTAATTTCTTAAGTTGATTTCTAAATAGCTTGTTACTCTTTTCAAATGATTCAGGAATGTTTTCCAGCTTGAAGTTAAACCATTAAAGCTTATTAGGATTATAAAAATAGTTTTCGTTTTGCTTATTATTCGGTAAAAGCATATTATGTTTAAGTTCTTGCTTAGATTGTTAGAAAAAATTGCTCATTTCGTTTTACTAGTTGGTCCTGATTTTCGCAGCTTATTTAGTTTAGGCTTATTTGATTAGAGTTGTAGCTTATTAGTCTCTTGGTTTTTTTTCTTCTAAATTACCCGAGTTTGAGCATGCGTTTGTCTAATTTAGATTTTAGGCCAATTTATGAGTTTTAGACTCGCATTTGGTCTACTTTTGTTCATGGGCTTGCATGATAATCAGTTGGGCCGTGATTTTCTAAAAATTAAAAATTGATTTATAACTCTTATATCTTTAACAGTTTGTTTTAGTATTGTGATTTTGGTACCGGTCAACTCATGAGGCGTGGAGCTTAAGGGTTTATTTAGCTAGACCGAATTTGATTATTTGTTTTAGCTAAATAAATCGGGTGGTATTCGTTTCGTTTGCGGCTCTTCAGTTCGGGTTCTATTTTCTAATCTCTTTTCAATACTTAGAATAGTTTTATTTTATCGTTCCATTATATATTTGCGTATTTGATTTTTGACATGCTTAGTGTAGATTTATTTTTGTCGTTAAATGCTATGTTTGTTAAATTGAATTTCGTTATGAGTAATGAGTAAATAACTTGTGTTTGCTAAGTGATTTGTGATTTGGAATTTAAGTGCGGTTTTAAAAAGGTTTTAAAAATTAATAGTCATTAGAATTTTCCAATTTACATACCGTCATTTACTTTTAATGCAATTTAAATACTTGTCATTTATTTTAAAAAGCATTTTACTTTACTTGACATTTAATTTTTGAAGCTTGTTTTCTAAGGATTTTAATTCGTTAAACCTAAGCCCGCACTTAAGGAATATTTCACGTCACTTAGCAAGCATATTTGTCATTTATATCTTTTAGATCAATTTTAGTTTAATCTTTTAGTTTTTAATCTTAGAATTAATATTAGTTTAATTTTTAGTATAAAAATAGTTTAAAACCAAAACCAAAAGCTTTTATGACAATCAAGCTCGATTTACAACTTGAACGTAGATTTCCATTCACCTCTCGCCGAGGAAAACGATACCCGTGTTGATTACTTCAAAGTCGTTAATATTCCTCGATCACACCATTGGAAAGAGCACGAAATTACGAGTCCAACGGTACCGGCCTTTCATATGTGAACCTTTTTATTTTGATCCTTTTTCGTCCCTGTTTGAACCTTTAATTATATTGAACCTGGACCAAATAGAAGAAGGGTTATATTTGATAACTCGCCGTTTAGCAACTCGCCGTTTAGCAACTCGCCGTTTAGCAACTCGCCGTTTAGCAACTCGCTGTTTTTAGCAACTCGCTGTTTTTAGCAACTCGCTGTTTTTAGCAACTCGCTGTTTTTAGCAACTCGCTGTTTTTAGCAACTCGCTGTTTTTAGCAACTCGCTGTTTTTAGCAACTCGCTGTTTTTAGCAACTCGCTGTTTTTAGCAACTCGCTGTTTTATAACTCGCTGTTTTATAACTCGCTGTTTTTAGCAACTCGCTGTTTTGGTCAACAAACCGCCGTTGACTATTTCCTTAAATCGTGGATCTTGTCCCCTAGCTAGTCAAACCGCCGGCTAGAGATATAATTAAATAAGCAACTCTCCACCAAGAACACTAGGACGATTTGAGCAAAATCGAGCCAAATAAGCTTTTTATCCACGAAAATAAGCTAGATACTTGTAATCCTAAGTAGGTATTTGATTATTAAACATACAATAACATGTATATCTTTGTGGATCGTCCAAAAAGTAGCAACTCTCCACGAAGAACACCTTACTTTGTTTGCTTATAATTCGAGCTAGGAGCTTGTTTAACACACGAAATTTGAAGCACTCTTACCTTTTGATGTGTAGAACAAGTGAAGAACAAGATTAACCAACAAATAAGCCCAAAATTTTTTTTGAGCCGTGGGGTTTTTTGTCACAATATAAGCCACGAATTTGAGCTTGTTTTACCACACGAATCCACACGTAGCTCTGATGCCAATTGTAGGATCCCGATAACACTTCACTTCATAGAATCAAACACGAAATTAGAACTAGAAATGAGAAAGATTGAGTTGTTCTTTTAGAGAGAGAAAGAGGAGAGAGAATTGAGAGAGAAAAGAGAAATGAATTATTTTGATATTTTGAACAACTAACTTTTCCAAGTGGAAAAGTTCCTTATATACCCCGACACTTAAAAGTGACGCGCGGGATATTTAACTAGGACCCGGGCTTGGGTTTTGCTTGGGATTAAACCCGAAACATATACAATATTAGTTTCTCTATCGAGCCCGATTCCCGATATTATCCTATTACAACATTAACTAATTAAAGACCGAAGCTCCATCGTAGAGTGACCGAACTTCCTTGTTCGACTCAATAAATTGAGGCTAACAAGGTTTAAGCATTTTCGAAATTAACAAGCCTTAAATAAGCTCGTCTTAGCTTATGGGTTAGTCTATGATCGATTTAAAGTTTTTAGAAACTCGAATTTTCTGTTTAGAAGAGCTTCTACATAGCTTATTTGCTTATTTTCTTTGTCAATTGATTTGTTTAAAGTGCTTATAGCTAATTTCTTTATGGATTGGATTGATTGATGTGCTTACTTCACAATTGTGATTCAGTGATGTTTATTTTAGATCTAGCCTTATATTAGGCTAACTAGTTTTAAATTTCGATCTAAATCTCTTAGCTTTTTGTCATTTTACCTTGATCTCGTTCTAAGTGCTTATTTCGTTATGGATATGCTTATCTCGTTTTGATATTTGTTATAGCTTGTTAGTTTTTGTCCCATGTATTAGATGCTTAGTTTGTTTTCTTTTCACTCGCTGTTCAAAATTTCTAGTTCATTCATGCTTATTTGCTTAAACTGTATGCGATTGGTTTGTACAACTATTGGGCTGCATTTTTTTATCATCAGAATGGGCCGATTGTTTTGTTAGAGTTTCTGTTGGGCCTGTTTGTATTATTTGCTAGGTCTATAAGGTTACTTGGTCTGTTGGGCCATTGATTTTCATTGGGCTTCCATTCGTAATAGTTTATGTTCACAGTATGACTTTGCACGCAGATTCGGTTAGTAAACTACAAGTTTGCTTTAAATGTTAGGAATAGATTTTTTATTAAAGATCTTGGAAAACTGCAAACAATATTAGTTTAGTGTTAGAATAGATTTTTAATTAAAGTTTTAGAAAAATACAAAAATATTAGTTTAGCTAAATTAGTTTTATAAAAATAAATCCAAAATATTTTATTGCTTAACCTTTTCTTGTCTTTTGTTGGACCGGTCAACTCATGAGGCGAGAAGCTTACGGGTTTATTTAGCTAGAACGAATTTGATTATTTGCTTTAGCTAAATAAATCGAGTGGTATTCGTTTAATTGCGAGTCTTTAATTCGGTTCAATTTTCTATTCTTTTTCAATTAATTAGTATAGCTTATTTTTTTAAATGTTTAGTTTTGTTTGTTTAATCATTATAAGTAGCGAGTAGTTTAATTAGTGCTTGTTGAGTGATATAGTGATTTGGGAATTAAGTGTGGATTTAAAAAAAGGTTTAATTAATAAATAATATTCGATTATTTAGATTTATAGTTTGAATGTTTCAAAGGGCAAAAGCCGAAGAAATAGTCAAACTATTCATCTAGTAATTAATATCTTTTTGAGAGATTTTTTTATACCAACGTTGTGAGATAATTATTATTATTTTTTTCTAAGGAGATTAATTTGTTATTAAACTTTAATTCACACTTGATGAACTTCTCACATCACTTAGCAAACATATTTGTCATTTATATCTTTTAGATCAATTTTAGTTTAATCTTGTAGTTTTAAATCTTAGAATTAATATTAGTTTAATTTTTAGCATAGAAATAGTTTAATACCAAAACCAAAAACTTGAATGACAATCAAGCTTGATTTACAACTTGAACGTAGATTTCCATTCACCTCTCACCGAGGAAAACGATACCCGTGCTGATTACTTTTTATTCTTTCCTAAGAATAATTTGTATGATACTTTGCTTATGTATACATATATGTATTTTATATAAATATATATATTATATATTTGAGGGTTTTATTTGACAACATCAAAATGGCGCCGCTGCCGGGGAGCGGTGTAGCGATTTTTACCGAATTGTTCGTGTTCGAGCCTTGAAGATCCTTTCTTCGGAAAGTTTATTTTCGTTCTTATAAAAAATATAAAAATCCAAAAATATTTTTCTTCTTATTTTTATTTTTATTTTTATTCTCTTTTATAAAAATTAAAAAAAATACCAAAAATATTTTTCTTTCTTATTTTTATTTCTTTTCTTATGTATTATTTCAAAATCTAAAAATATTCTCCTTTACACTCTTATCCGTTTAATTATTTCTTCTTATCCTCTATATTGTTTAATTCTTATGACGTCATTCAACCAACGTGAGTGTGCGGGGTGTGAACAACCATGTGATGGCTTCTATTGTTATCTATGTACGTGCCAACAGTGTGGTGTTAATCTTCTAGGTGGAACTTGTTTAAATTGCACTTATGGCGATGGAAAGCCAGTCACTTGTTGTGGGTGTAAAGGCCCGTTAAAAGGTGGATTTTGTTCGTTTTGCGCTTCGAGAAATGAAAATTCATTCGCTTATGATTCAAATTCGAATTATTTCAATAATGATCAAAATTTTTCTGACTACACTCCACAACCCTAGTACGAGACATACTTGTGCGAGTTATGTGGAAACAATTTTCATTATAGCTATGATTGTCCACCACGATTCTCGCTTGTCTATGAGCAGGAATCATGTTACAATCAAAACTATAATGATAATTATTATTCACATAATTCACCAAGTTTTCTTTGTTGTGATAATTGCGGGGGTCTTTACAAGACTTTCCAGTGTCAACCGATGAACCAAAATTTCAATTATTCTAATTCTTTCGGTCTTGACCAAATTCAACCCTCACAATTTTCTATCGTTCAACTTCTTGAAATCGAGAGGATTAATAAAGAGGAGAGTTTTAAGAATAAAGATATGAGCATAGAAGAAATAATGAGTGAGAAGCGGTTGATTGATGACGAAATTAATGATATCACGAATGATTTGAGTTATAAAAGATTTCGAGGTGAGAAGATTGATGATGAATATGAAAAAGATTGGGAGATTAAAATTAAACAACTCTTGCAAGATTATAGTGGTTTGGACATCGAGATGCGGAAAAAGGAACGCGTTTTAATGGAAGAAAAGTATCTTGCTGCTTCACAATGTATTAAATCTATTTGTAACGACGAGGATGATTCTATTCCTTTGAGATATATTATTGCTCGATATTCTCCGTCTGTTGCTATTACATCTTCCCCTCCCGTCTTACCGACTAGAGAACCCGAGGACTCTCTCATAATGGGGGACGAGCATCTTGACACTATTCCTGAAAAGGAATCGGACGAATTAATAAAGTCTAGTGTTGAGAACCTTGTCCCAATCCCAAGTGAGTCCGAGGATTTTTCCAAAAATGAAAGTGAGTGTGATATGCCAGTTTGTGATGATTTTACAACTTTCTCGAATCCTCTCTTTGATTCAAACGACGATTTCACCTCTAGTGATGACGAGTCACTTTCTGATGAGGACGTTCTGATGGAAAATTTCAAAATTTATTCGAACCCTCTTTTTGATGATGAAGAAATCATTTCTCCAAAGATTGATCCGCATTATTTCAATTCCGAGTCTAATCTTATTGAATCTTTCCTTAACCGTGATATTTTAATTGATTCTTCACCTAAGTTTGATTATCTTTGATATGTGCTAAAACACACATCATTTGTACCTCGGAAAATGCTAATAAATGAACTAAAACACTAAAATATGAGTAATTATGTTGCAAATATGTTTGTATTGTGTTTTTATGTCTTACAGGTACAAAGGATTGAAAACGAAGCAAAAACGGTAATTTTCGGGTGACTTTTGATGACGTTTTCACGTTTATCGAGGTCAAAACAAAGTTGTTAATTTTCCTCGATCACACCATTGGAAAGAGCACGAAATTACGAGTCCAACGGTACTGGCCTTTCATATTTGAACCTTTTTATTTTGAACCTTTTTTGTCCCTGTTTGAACCTTTAATGCTAGTATAAATAAACTTGGCCAAATAAGGGGTAAGTAAATAATTATGCATATTTATAACAAGACCACTGCCTAGCGCAGTTGGTCTTGTGGTTTCCTTTAAGACTCAAACTAAGACCTCGGTGGTTCGATTCATGCAGGAGGGTTATAATCCCCTCCACGCCACGTCAGCTGACACGTGGTACCACGTGGCATGCCACGTGGCGGACCCAGACCCGACCCGATCCAGACCCGACCCAAGACCCGACCTGACCGGACCAGACCCGGCCCAAGACCCGACCTGACCTGGCGGTCAACCACCGTTGACCGGTGGTTAACCGGTGGTCCGGCGGTGGTCCGGTGGTGGTCCGACGGTGGTCCACCGCCGTTGACCACCGTTGACTACCGCCGTTGACCACCGTTGACTGGTGGTCCGGTGGTAGCTCCGGTGATGGCTGACAGGCCACGTGGCACCACTCAGGTGGTGACACGTGGCATTCTAATGATTGAATGTCAGATTGCAGGCAAGTACGAGGTGCAAACTGACATGTCAGCTGACATGTCAGTACGAGGTACGAGGTGGCAGGCAGAGGTGTCAGTCCGAGGTACGAGGTACTGTTCCACGTGGCGGCTGGCCAATCTGAGCGTGACACGTGGCATCTAGCGTGTGTCAGTCCGAGGAGGCGTGTGTGAGTACGAGGTCAGAGTGCGTAAATCCGTGCCAATCATGGGCAATAATGAGGTGGTTGGTAGAAGGCAAAAAGACCAAAATACCCTTAGATCTAGCAATATGAGTGGTGGATGACCTAAAAGGACGAAAATACCCCCACCTACTTTAGGCTATATATATCACACGCATCAGCAACATTTGGAGTGAGTTAGTTAGTGTTAGAATTAGTTTTTTTTCAAATTAGTAGTAGTGTAGATTTAGGAGTAGTATAGTATAATTTTTAGCTTATTGTAAAAGCTTTTATAGCTTATTTAGCTTATTGTAATCAAGATTTTGAGCTTATTAATGAAGATGTTTGAGGTTGGTTTTTATGCTTATTATTTCTTAATGCTTATTTCTTATGCTTATTCTTCTACTCTTTCTTTTCTTTTGCTTATTTCCAAATAAGCTCATGCTTATAGCTTATTTTTGGATCCCATCTCTTAAGCTTATATTCTAATAAGCTACTTCCATAGCTTATTTAAACTAGCTTATTTTATATTGTTTTCGATTTAGAGCTTTTCAAGTGAGCTTATTTTAGCTTATTTTTCGATTACTTATTTTTATTCAAGCTTATTTTTTTTCTTTTCTTTATATAGATCTAATCCTTAATCATACCCGATCCGAGTTCACTTGATTGAACACCTTAGTTTCGGGTAGATTAGATCTAAAAATAATAGATCTTATATTTTTAGCTTATTTTCTAGCATAAAATTGTTGTTTTTTAATTCTAGCTTATTTTTCTTAGATCAAAATCTTTAAATATACCCGATCCAAGTTCACTTGATTGAACATCTTAGTTTCGGGTAGATTTAGATCTAAAGTTTTCATCTTTTAACTTATTGTCTTTAGAATAAATTCTAAAATAGCTTTTGCTTATCTCATCTTTTTCTCATTTGCTTGTCTTTACTTTTTCAAAAATGCTTATTGTTTGATAAAGCTCGATTCGAATGCTAAAAAGGATGTCATGAGTCTCCTACTCGACTTATTCATTAAGTCTTGAGCACCTTTATCTTCGAGAGCTTATTGTTTAGCTTATTTAGTCATAAAGTTCTAAACTTTACTGGTTTTTATTATAGCTTATTAAGCTAGGGCTTATTTTAAAGGGTATTTCTAGCTTATTTGAGAAGTGGCTTATTTATAAGCTTATAATCTTCATCCTTTCTTCGAAAAAGCCTTGATAGCTTTTTAGCTTATTCTAGTTTTTATTTCAAAAGTAGTTTTTTTTATATATATAGATTTAATCTAGTTTTATTTTTACAAAAATTAGTTTTCAAAATAGCTCATTTTTCTAAAAAGTTTTAATCTTATTAGCTAGTTTTGTCTTAACTTTTTATGTCTTATTTCTTATTCCATCCTTCTACATCTAAGGCCGGAGCTTAAGGGTCTTATAAGGTTGATAAATAGATAAAGTTTTAATCTTTATAGTTTTTACGAAAGTAATTAGTAGATAAAGTTGACACCTTTATATGCTAATTAGTGAAGTAGAGCTTAAAAGTGATAAACTTATTTATTTATTAAGTTTATAAGATCGGGTGGTTATCGTTTATTTGCGGCTCTTCAATTTGGTTACATTTTTTATCCTTTTTCAACTAATTAGTGTAGATTTAGTTAGTTATTTTATAAAATGTTTGCTTATTTGATATTTGTCATGCGTAGTGAGTAGTTTAACTTGTGTTTGCTAAGTGATTAGTGATTTGGAATTTAAGTGCGGTTTTAAAAAGGTTTAAAAAAATTAATAGTCAATTTACATACCGTCATTTACTTTTAATGCAATTTAAATACTTGTCATTTATTTTAAAAAGCATTTTACTTTACTTGTCATTTAATTTCTTGCAACTTGTTTTCTAAGGATTTTTATTCGTTAAACCTAAGCCCGCACTTAAGGAACATTTCACGTCACTTAGCAAGCATATTTGTCATTTATATCAATTTTAGTATAATCTTTTAGTTTTTAATCTTAGAATTAATATTAGTTTAATTTTTAGTATAAAAATAGTTTAAAACCAAAACCAAAATATTTGTCATTCAAGCACCAAACGAAACATTCTCATGAATTTCAATTCATCTCTCGCCATGGAAACGACACTCGGAAGATAGACTATTATTTTTCCTAAAGTAATTGTCTTATCTGACGGGATATACTATATATTACTACGACACGCGTTTGACGTTTATCAATCTTCTCGAGGAGTTCTCCGATGAACTCGCTCATATCAATCCAATTCCACCGGGAATTGAGAAAGCCGACTTTGATCTAGAGGAAGAAATTCGTCTTGTTGAGAATTTGTTGTATGATAATTCATCTCCACGACCGCCGGAAGAAATTAATTTGGAAAATGTTGATACGATTATTGAGTCTTCCTCTCCATCTCCTATCCTCGTTCAGGATAGTGACTCTCTTATGGAGGAGATCGATTTATTTCTTGCTTCCGATGACTCGATGACACCAGGCATTGAGGATGACGATTATGACTCGGAAGGGGATATTCGTTTTCTTGAAGAATTGCTTAATAATGATTCCCTTTCCATTCCCGAAAATGAGTCATCTAACCTTGATCATTTTAATGATCCGTCACCTCCTCGTCCTCCTCCGGAACCACCGGATGTTGAGATTTGTTTTGATTTTGAGCCCGATACGGTTGTTGTGACAAACAAAGTGGTGGGTGACATTTCTGAACACGATGTTCTTATGCCTAATCTTTTACCCACCCAACCCACCCTTTGTCTAGTGTTTGACCTTTTACTTCCGTTTCGTCCGAAAACGAGGACAAAGTGTTCAATCCTGGTATTCTCATTTCTCTCTTATTTCATCGGGGCGAAATCATTTCTAATTTTTCTAAGAGCCCGATGATGATTTCTGGAGGGGACATCCCTCTCTTGGATGTTCTGTATCTCCATTTCTATCCCCCTTGACCCAGCTCAAGTATGGGGGGATCGAGTCAGGCTCAAGACTCGGTGAACAAAAATAAGCGCTTCTCGGGAAGCAACCCGTGTCTTTTCTTCTTTCTATTTTCCTGATTAATAAGTGAGTGTGTTATTTTATAGCCCAAGTGTGGGGGCGTGTTTCTTTCTATGGTATGTGGTTTCGTTTTTGCAGGATTCCTCAAGATCATGAAGACCCGTGCTTGTTTTCAATCCTTCAATCATCCGGTCTTTGATCTTTTACTTATTATGGAATCCTCAATCCTGATCATGTATATATATTGTGTTTCCCCTTTCACACTTGGAATTTTTTGCATTTGCCTTTTTCGTTCCTAAGTGTGGGGGTAAAACCCGACATTTTTGAACATTGAGGCCAATGTTCCATTCTAAGTGTGGGGGGGATTTCTATCAAAATGTGATCTTACCTGTGCCTTGTTGTGTCCCTCGCAACCCCGTTTTGGCCAAAAAATTTAAAATTTTAAGTCTTAATATCTAGTTTATTGTTCATAAAAAAATGTTTTAAAAAATAAGTAAAAAAAATAATATAAATAGTTAGTTGAATAAATAGAAAATATTTGACACGAATGTAGGCTTTCTGTTGGTGAGAATGAAAAGTAAATTTTGACCCGACCGGTTTTATATCTTAGCTTTCTCCTTAACTTTAAATAGATTGATTTTGCTAATCTTTTATACAAGGAGCTATAAAACGCAAGTCTAGCTTAAAAAAGTCAAGACTTTGCAAGTTCCCATAATTGATTTTAAATATGCAAAGATCGATTTATTAGGCTAAGTATTCACGAGTTTCTTTATTAGAAATTTTAAATTGTGAAGAACAAGAGATGATAGAGTAGAGTATAAGTTTTGATGCTAAACATAGAATAGTTGGATTTCTTTAAAGCTCATAAGTGTTAATTGTGGCTTTTTCTCCCATCAGCTTGTTTTCACCTATATATATAAATTGTTTAATAAAAAAAGTGTGCGGTTTTTTTTGTTAATAATTAGTTAAATATACGTTTCTTAGTTCCTTTGTAATTAAGATGAGTACACATCAGGAATACTTAATTTGGCATACTATATGTATCACAATAATAAATATTTTGCTTATCCCTTAAAGAGCCTTAGGGTATATGGGCTAAGTAGAATTTAATACGTGAAATTATTGCCTTATTCATTCCTTAAAGAGCCTTAGGGTATATGGAATGGATATTGTTGCTTAATTTTTGTCTTGTTTGTACCTTAAAGAGCCTTAGGGTATATGGTGCAAATAAGATTGGTCCATTTATGTCTTAAAGAGCCTTAGGGTATATGACATGAATGGTACCTTGCTTAAGTAACCTAATAAAAGCCAAATTTTGGTCGCCTCGATGTGGACTTTAATCTTGATAACATTTGATCTTTTGAAAAGGGCTAGGAGCTAATTATTGCGTTTTTAACCGTTACGCTTTATTTTTGGAATTAATAAGTATCGAAATAAAGTCTTAAAGAGCCTTTGGGTATATGACTTAAATAAAATCTTGAGATACAAAATTAGGAATAAGGGAGGAAAAGTAAGTACACAATTAGCTTTTATGAGTAGTGTTAGCATCATAACTTATATTTTACAATGATCTTGTTTTTAAGCTTGGCTTGGAGAGGTGAAAATCAGGGACGATGAATTTATCTATTTGGACACTTTTTGTGCTTTTTGTTCCGTGATCCTAAAAGTTATCAATGAATAATGAAAGCAATACATTATGTCACACATAAATAAGTTGTAAATTGTAAATTATAAAAATCATAAAAATGGAAAAAGTTTGAAAAATGGGAAAGTGGGGTGTTTTAAAACTTGTGATTTCTTAACTCTCCCCACAAAAGACTTTGCTACTTTTCAAAGGATTAGTTTGGGGAGGTTTTGAGGTATTTGGTTTTAGAGCATATAATATTGCGTGAGGACACGACAATCACTTAGTTTGGGGAATTTTGATATGTGAGAAATCACATATCCTTTTTATACTAAAAATGACCCTAAAATGATCAAATTGTGCAAATTATGCTTGTATATTGCTTGTTTTGTCATTTGTGATGTGTAGGTACGGATATTGCAAAAATCACAAGAAAATGCCCAAAACCGGGCAAAAACGGATACGAGAACGGATAAAGTACACAAGAGCCGGGAGTTTCTAGCAAAAGTCAACCTTAGTCAAGCCTTGGTCAACCACAAAATGACAAAACCTTGAAAATACCCAAATGAGCCTTAATGTTAAATCAATCTCACCATAAGTCCTTAAATACATAACACCGTTAGTCCTTTAATTCTTATGACTAACGGTCGTTAAGTATAACCATAACCCTTTTTACCAAAAACCTTTTAACCCAAGCCCAAATAATTATTCCATGGCCCATCTTCCTTTTATCTTTAAACCGAGCCAAATCCACCCTTATAACCCCGGTCCAAATATCAAATAAATGAAAAAGGATGCCGAGATGGAATTACTATTCACATTCTCCCCCAATTCACTCTCTGCAAATAAATCAAAATGGGTAAAAACCCCGCCCCTTTGAGCGAGCGCGCGCGCGAGAGAAGCGCGAGGCGCGCGCGTGAGCCGAGCGTGCTGCTTAGATTACAATGTGCCAGCTCAGCAGCAAAAAAAAAACGTCACCTCCAAGCTTAAACGTCACTCCTTGGCTTTGATTGGTCAAGCTTACAAAAGGGAATGACACGTGGTATCCAAAGAAACACACATAGATGGGAATTTTGCATTGAAAGCAATGTAAAAGAAGTACAGGAGCTCCCAATGATTGGATTGCCAGCGTGGCAATCCGTGTGTTCACATCTCATCCAACGGCCACAAAGCTTGATCCAATGATTAGATGAAATGGAAGGTTGAGATTAAAAGGAGCGTATGAAGACCTGGAACCTTCCTCTCAAGCCTATAAATAAGAGGCTTCACTCACTCACATAATCATCTAGTTATCTAGCTTAGGAGTAGGAGTAGCTTTAGTATAGTTTAGGATAGAATTTAGCTTATGTAATTTTTCTTTTCAGATCGTTTTAGCTTATTGTTTTCTACTTAATGTAATTTTCCTTAAGCTTGTAACCAGTTCATTTTATTAATAAAAGTTGACTTTTCATATTGTTCAATTGTTACTTAATGTTTTACTTTATTTCAAAACTGTTTTGAATAAACTCTCTTTTGTTTACATAAGCTAAATAAGCTGTCTAATTCACTCATAAGCTAGCTACACTCTCATTTAAGTTCTTAAAGCTTAAATGAGCTTAATAATTCTCAAATCCACCCTCAAATTTACCTCAGCTTAATTTTGGAGGGGAAACCAAAAATGGAAGGGTTTCCAGGACCACACTAGCTTATCTATGCTAGAGCTTGTTGATTAGCTCATAAGAGCATTTGATAAGCCTTGTTTGTGCAAAGGCTATTGTAAGTTTCCTTTTTACATTTTATAGCTTTAAATCTACATTATAGCTTAATACTGCTTATTTTCTGCTTATTGCTACTTAAATTAGTTTATTGTAGCTTAGTATAGTTGTTATATGCTTAATGTGTTCATTTTGTAGCTTAAATCTCATTTTAGTAGTTTTAGTTATAAATTAAGTAGTTTTTATTATTAACATCAGAAAAATCAAAAAAATATTAGCATCCTTATTTAGCTAGTTGAACGGCTTATTTTCTTAATTGAAAGAATTTTCATTAGGTTTGAGTTGTTAATCTAATACGCAACTAATTAAAGTTGTGCTTTAAATTATCAAAATCATAAGCTAAATTGAGTCTTTTAGGTATTTAAATAGAGTTGGTCAACAGTATCAACTAAAAACACAAGTTAGTACAGCCAGACCTCTTGTTCCTTTAAAATGATTTTAAGAACTTCATTTTTTAAATATTTATTAAAAAAAAAATTTAAGTATTGATAGTTTAATTCAGTTTTTCATTCACAATCATTAAACTAGATTATTAACATCTACACTTTGTTTAATCTCATATAAATCTTTTAAGCTCAAACACTATATCTACTAGTTGTCATAACACTGCTCTTGTTGCTTTTGATTTGGTGTCTAAAAATTTGTAAGACTAAAGACTTAGCCTCACTTGTTGGATTTGAGATTTGGTTATTTTGTGCAAACTGCATCAGCAACGAAAAACAACAAATAACCATTTTCTAAGCTGAAAAATTCAGCAAGCAAAATATTGCTCAGCTTTTGATTTTATAGCACAAGTAGTTTAGCCATATTTAGGTTAGAACTTAATTTTGTTTAAAAAGCTTATTTGAATATCTGTTTTTGATTTAAAATTTAGCTCTTTGTCTTTTCATTTAAAAACAAAAAACATAGTTTAGACAGCATAAGTAGCTTTTTCATTTAGATTTTTCTTAGCTTAATTGAAATTCAAAATGTTTAGATTTGGTTTGTTGTTTAAAGTAGCTATAACTACTTAAGGTGTATAAAAGCTAATTTTTCAAAAGATCCATTAGCATTTAGTTTAAATATGCTCAAAGTTGGTATTTTTGTCCTGTTTAGAAAATTGTTGTGTACCAATGCTTATTTAATTTTTACAATCTTATGCTTGTTTTTGTGCTATTTCCTTGACATAACTTGCTTATTAGGTAGATTTGTAGGTTATTTGTAGCTTGTTAAGTTTTAACTTTAGCTTACTTATGTTTTAAGCTAATTGAGTTTTGTCAAATAAAAAAAAAGTAATAAGCGCCCATTCTTCTGATTTAGTTATAAGCAATTTTCTAGCTTATCAGTGATTTTCAAAAAGTTACTTTCACAAAAGTTCTTAGTTTTCAACTGTTTTACAACTTTGCTTTTCAAAGTTTTTGCAAAATAAAAAAAGGGAACGAAGGAAGTCATGGTGATCAAGGCTCGAACCCATGACCCAACTTCTTCAACCTTTTTATAAACCCAACACCACAACACAAACACCACTCGCTTGGGACTTTTACATCCAAGGGTGCAACAACAATTCATTTAACACCTTTTTGAACTTGTTTTTATAAAAAGCACTTCGTGTGCTTATCTGCTTTTCCCGGCTTATTGAGTTTAGCATTTTAGGATTTTATATTTTTCCTGCATTCTGTTTATCAAAAGCTATTTTTAGTAATTTTCTTAGATTTTTAAATTTTAGTTTAGTATTTTTCTTGAATTAATTTATTTTAAAACTTTAAAAAATAATAAAAAATAGAAAAATAATCAAAAAAATAAAATTCTTTTTTATAAAAAATCTTTAATTCATATTTTAGGCTTAGGATTTATATTTACTTTCTAGGTTTAATTTATAATTTTCATTTTTTTAAAGAACGGGATTTGTCCCCGTTCCTCGTTCTTCGTTTAACTTTAGAACACCCTCGGTTTAGATTTCTTAGCTTTTTTCTATAATTAAAATTAGCTAAAATTAAAATTATTCTAGTTTAATTTTTGATAAATTAGGTTTTAATTGTTGCGTTTTCCTTAATTCCCGTTAACATTTTTGCCTTTAGTAGTTAATTGCCTTAATTACGTATTTGCTTTTATTTGTTTTATATTCGTAGAAATAGATAATCAAATCAAAATCTTTGGAACCATTCAAATCGTTGTCCAAATTAAAACGAGGTCTCAATTTCATAATTCTTGGAAAACCGACACCGTAATCAATTACCGTAAAAAGTACGATATTTGTGTGAAGAGTTTTCCTTTTTTTAACTTTTTCCTATAGTAATTTTTGGAATTTCTTATACTTTGATATTATACGTATACTATTTGAAACGTATCAATCACATTCATATATATTCACATAGCAGTCATAAGCACATAAATTATCCCAAAAACAAAAACCAAGCGAGAGAGCGTCGACAGTTTATAAAAAAAACAGTTCAAAAACATCAATAAGAGTATTATTTTTCCCCCAACGGAAAAACAATAAAAAAATGAGCACGAGAAATCACCTCAAAAAGTCATGACGAGCTTCAAACCAAATCTCAATCACAAACAAATGCAACACGTCCCGCCACCGACTACCTAGTCCAGTTAATACATCCATTTTAATCATTCATTCCAAAACCATTTTCAGGTATGAGGCACTAGAGTTAGACCATGTTGTACGTTAATCTTTAACTTTTATGGTTATGGTTGACACTTAACTCCATACAATACCATATTCAGAACCCAGATCTTATAAGGGGGGGCAATATAAGTATACATTTACTAGAATAGATAATAAAGTATAAGTAAATATTTATTATAAATAATAATAAATATATTTTGATAAGATCCATTCGTACACTTAGTTACCAAAAATAAATCGTTTTTTACATACAAATGAACGTTTATGTTCGTTAAACGATTTAGAAAAGTTTCGAGAAAATTTACATTTTTCGTCTTTTAGTTGACTTATTAAAATAATAAAATAATAATGTTTTATTATTAAAAATAAAAATTACATTTTAAGTAAAAATTTTAAGTATCAACTTTTTACGAAATTTCGGCATGACCCGTACGTTTATATGACCTTTTTCAAGGTTTTTAAACCTTATTTTCAAACAATTTCCAACATTTCGACACTTTCCGACCAAAAATTCAAAAAATCACCTTTCACGTTGTTTACCAAAATACCTTCTCAAAACGACTTTCAATATAACTTCACAAGTATATTTCGCTTCCCAAAAGTTCGTCAAAACTCTCAAAATGACTAGTTAACGCTTATTGGGCTTCATAGCCAATGTAAGATCCTACGGATTTTACATATCCAAAACATGTTCTAAGCCCAAAACCAAGGCCCAATAGCATACATAAGCTCAAATCAATAAGTAAATATGTAACCCGGACCACAATAAACCCTACATAAGCCACGACTCACCAAGGGCTTATTCGGCCGTGAGCCCATAAGTTCCAAAATATATATTAAGTTTAAAAATAAGCGAATAAGCTACGTATCGTATTTGGTTATCACCATAAGCTATAATAATAGTCCACAAAAATATGACATACAAGGTAAATAGTCAAAAACACCTCCCTTGTGTTTCTAATTTCAACTTGACTAATATACCCAAAATAAAGCTCATTCGCTTAGAATAAGCCCAAATAAACCACATACTAAAATCAGCTACATACAAATATATTTTTTCCAACCAGCATGGGGGGGGGGGGGGGGGGGGGGGACCACAATATCAAACAGAACAAAACCTTATCCTTGTTTCATTTTGCTCAGACTCAAACACCCCCTAACAACCATTTTTTAACCTTTTCGCTTTCGATTTTAAACGATCGGGCCGTACAACTAACATCTATGCATCACTAACAACCCAAAAGAACAAGTAAAATTTAAATTTAAAAGACTTACAAAAATGGACCTTAAAAATATATTTCAGGAGATCCGAACCGAACGAACCCAAAACTTGTTTAAATGCTAACCCTAAGCACTAAATCAACCATCCGAAGTACCCAAACTCCTCATGATTTTGATCAAAATTTCCAAAATTATGTTGTTTTGTAGTTCGGCACGAGGCAACAAGAGGAAGAATAGAGAACTATTATTTGTTGAAAACCATGAACTATTTGTGTTTTGGAAGAATACAAAGCATATGTACAAAATTGGTCCAAAATAGCTAAAATTAAGCCCACCTTGTCCATCCCCAACCCCATCCCAAACTCGAATACCACCAAAAGGTATCCTAAGAGGATGCTTGTTTCTTCTTTTGTGGTCAGTGATCACATAAAAGTACTAAATCTTAAAACCAGATCGTTAAAATATTCCCCAAAGTTACTAATGCATTTGTATTCACGTTTTAAAAATACTTTTCCAATAACTAGAGTATTTAATTAGACATATTTACCATATTAGACCCCCCAGAAACCTAATCTGTTACATTAACGACATGTCGGACTCGTTTTTCGGGCATTTCTTAAAATTCACATCACCCACCCAAATATAAATTTAACAAAATATAAGCGCGACGAGCCGCGCTAGTACGATATGATATTTCATAATAAACCATAATTTTCCACCATTCACATAAATCACCACCGACACCACATACAAAATAAACTGACTAGACATCAAATAGTCGAATGAACTAAAATAAGAGATATTTCAAAACACAAAAGGGCAAGGGTAACAGGGAGGAGAAGGAATTAACAACAAATGAAAGACTTGTATAAAAACCCCTACCTATATGGTATATATACTTATTGCTTATCCTATCTATTTCCTCAACGAAGTCAAACCTGGGCAACATTACTTAGCGATACTTTGACCAGATAGACTTAATTACAATTATAGTTACGGCGGAAGCGACACGAGGAATAAAACTATACAAAGACCAATTCATATAATAATAAACACTTCCTTGAACCTAACAGTATGCTACCCCGCCATGGCTACAAACACGAATCTGGTCGTGATGCCCCGCCAAGATACATGCCGCTTTCACCCATCATGTTACAGCAACACAAAAACAATACAATCATCATCGCCTAAAAAATCATCATAATCAATACCATGGCAGCCAACTTAGCAAAATAGTGAAATATGTCTCAAAACAAAGCCGAAAAAACCTCCATGGTTGTGTTAGGCGTTTCAATCACACTCGTGCTCGAGCCCGTAAACATCACCACCAACAAAAAAAACCCCAAGCCATTCGAACACAATGAAGCAATGGGCCACCATAACGAAACCAACAATGGCTATAAACATAGTTTAATAATCAGACCTGACATGGCAGCAAACACAATCAAGTGATGCCCCGCTAAAACACAGGTGAATTTCAACCATCACAATAATGAAACCCGCCAATAAGAAGCCTAGACAAACGTGTAAATAAGCTGATAACCATTATATGGCTACCAAACATATACGAAACATCTATGAGACCAGCTGATGCATCACCAATGGTACACGTGTGTATATACGAAAAGCATAAGTGAAACACCAGCTGGCCTAAGAGATGGTCCATGAGCGTAGGACTAATTTCCACTAAATTTTTCATGTCGTTTTACATTTCGCAACAAAAATCCCAAGTTAAGACACAGGTCCGCTCTAATAGCCAAATAATCAAAAGGCTAGCAATGCTTTAGTAAAGTAAATCTAACCCGCACTAGCTACAAACACAATTAAGTAATGCCCCGCCAAGATACGTATCAATAAATCATATCTTCTTTCACTTGCACCCATTTCATTCATTCAAATCTCTTTCCCACTTCACATGCGTATTGGTCATCCACTGCGTAGCATCGCTTAATAACACAGCATGGCTCAAGCACCGTGTCGTGTTGCCCGCAACGCACCAAGATCTGAGCTAATTATAACATTCATAATCCAGAAACCTAGCATGATGCATAACCAAATACCACCTTCTAATATATAGTTATAACAACGATGATTCACCGCCATGTCTGCAAGCGCTACATTTATTCATTGGATCACCAACGTGGCTGCAAATGGTACAGTACCACATAAATAAAACCCACCATGGCTGCAAACACAATTAAGTGATGTCGAGCCAACATATGGGTCAATTTCAACAACAACAAAAATCAAACCTAGCATGGCTGCAAACACAATCAAGTAATGCCCCGCCAAGACTTAAGTTTATTCCAAATGCCACAATGTAAGAATAACAGTGAATACAGAAATAGTTTGGCTCAGACGTGCGGCTGTTGGAATGGACAAAGACGCATCAAACATAGAATGGCTGCAAGCATGGTGCCATGCTGCCCTGCCAAAATCCGAGTCAACAACAACATTGGCATTCCAACAACCTATTGTCATTGCATATTCACAAATGCATAAACGCAGTAAAACCATCATCACCAATAAAAGAACCCTAAGCCGTTCGAACATAATTAAGTGATGCCCCGCCATAATAAAACCCACCATGGCTGCAAACACAGTTTAAGCATCAGAACTGGCGTGACTACAAACACGATCAAGCGATGGCCTACCAAAACACGAGTAATAATGAAATTTGCCATGGCTGTAAACACATGTTCCAAAAATCAAACCCATGTTTAAAAAATCCCAAAACCAAACCCGATCAAAATTGCATGGAGTTAAACATTCGATTTCAATTAATAAGAATATAACAAAATGTATACAAACCCGAAAAATCAAAGCCGTTCAAAACCGCATGCTACAAACACCCAAAATAACATCACCTTAAAAAACTCCAAATCAAAACTGATAAAAATTGCATGTTATAAAACATATTAACAAACCTTATCGACAACAACGATCATATAACATCCGGAAAGATGCAAAACACCAAAACCAATATAACCCCATCAAAATCATATGACAATAGCCGATTATATAACATCCTATAACCCCATCAAAATCAAATGAGACCAAATAAATTAAGAAAGAGATCTGCATGAATAAAATGGTTGTAGGTGAAAGAAGATATGACCTAAAAAATAAAGTGGGCACGTCAAGTGAGAAACAGATTCGAATGAATGAAATGGTTAAGAAGATATGACTCAAGAAAGATAGTGGGCGCGTAAAGTGGGATGTATGTGAGCAATCAATGTTTACCATGAGTGATGAGGGGGAAAATACCACCCTTTAATATATAGTTATAATTTTATAAAAAAATAATTGACACTATTTCAAATCTAATCTCTACAATTAAATTATTTTATTATAAAAAAAGAAAGCAAGCTACCTTATGACTTATGAGCAAGCATGTTGCAATGTGTTCTTTGCACAATAAACAATTATATAGCTAAGCGCATATGAGCTTTGGTCCGCACGGACATAAAACTTAATATATTACTATTTATAGATGTAAATATAGTATTTGTATTATACAATGATGGAGAAACTTGATATCAAGAATCAGACTACGAATTATTGGGTAGGACCAAATGAACTCGCATTGGACAACAATTGGATGATCCAATTACTTGGACCAATATTCAGCCCTCATGTGATGAAAGTAATGAGGGAAAAGTTCAAGGGTCTTTGTTGTAAATAATATTGTGATATGTATTATTTGTTTCACAAACTCACATAATAATCTCTATACCGGATTACTCTCCAACTTTCTCTCTCTATAA
The DNA here is from genome assembly GCA_026074375.1 of Tanacetum coccineum. Classification (NCBI taxonomy): domain Eukaryota; kingdom Viridiplantae; phylum Streptophyta; class Magnoliopsida; order Asterales; family Asteraceae; genus Tanacetum; species Tanacetum coccineum. The sequence goes on along the minus strand of BQNB010060115.1, from coordinate 8,682 downwards.
TCGGCTGAAAACCCTACCCCATATAGGGTTTTAGTTTTGAAGTTTTCTTCATCAATTATAAGGAGCAAAGGTGATTATAGTGGTACTTAATTGGACTAGAATCCGGTGTTTTACGTAACGTGTGGTGTGAAATAGTCAAAAGATAACCTAGTTTGATTTTTTTGGTTTTAAGAGATATCATGATATTTTTCTTGTTATTACGACCTAACCTCCCAATAAGAAAGGTATAATTGTTTTATTATCCTTTGATCAATCATATGGCTCATATGGATATGTGTATGGTGATTATGTTTTCGCTCATATTGAATATAAGATTGTGCATGAAACATGATTTAATTATTGTTAAACATTGAGAGCGCGCGCGAGGAAATCACTCAAAACATATCTAATAACTCATCATTTTCCTAAGACCTTAAATTTAGTAAAACAGTTTTTGTAACAATTTAAATCGACTATTATATCGGTTATTTGTGCGCGCGAGAGCGCAGCGCGCGAGAGTGTAGCTGCGCGGAGATAACGTTTTTTGATCTCGCCTTTATATCTAAAGATATTTTTTTGTTATTTTGTTAAATTTAAGTGCAAATTCTATTTTTTATTATCGCCTTTATATCCAGATGTATTTCCATTAAGGAGTTTAAGAACATAACATTTTAAGATTTAGACACTATGTCAAAGTTAATCATCAAAACTAAACATTTTTTTTAAAAGATGATGCTTTATTTAAACTATTTCGTTGGTTCAAAACATCTCAAGCTAATACTTAATAGTTAAATTACTTTATTAAAGGAAAAAAAACTATAGCTTGCAATTCTGAGCCAGTAGACACTATTAATCACACTATGTTTAAGTTGTTTAAATTTCAGTTACAATTTATTCCTAATATGTTGTTATGTTAAGCGCAACTTCTGTTATATCTGTTGATTAAACCAAACCCAAATTTTGTCCTTCGCTAGCTCGTTAGACTTCAATGAATTACAATACATTTTTTTGAACGTGGTATTCACAAACTATTCTTAACTAGTAGTGATATCAACTCATTTTCATATCATCATAACCGCCTCATATTATTACCCATGCATGAACACTAATCCCACCACTACCCATTTGTAATAAACAATAAAAAGCAAAGTTTGTTGATGATATCAAATGACGTCTATTTTATAGCATCATTTATTGATTTGATCTCCAAATACGTATTAAAAGGATAATACAATAATAATATAAGAATAAAATAGTCTGTAAGGATTTAAGAATATTACTTTTAACCAAAGTAAAGTAAAAAGACCTCCCGTCAGTTTCCTCGACGCAGCGGAGATTGTAGAATCAGGTAGTTTCGTGATCGCAGTCTTTGAAATAGTTTCAAGATTTGATTTTGGATTCTAATTCTACTTATGAAAATGCAAAAACAATTACAAGCAAGGAAACAACTAAGGCAAATAAGGATTTAAGCTAAAAACGAGAACGTGAATTCTAAAATGCGACTAATTACCTAAATTATTAAAATTTTACGCTAAATTTTTTTTATTTTTTATAAATCCTAAAAGACTAAAAATAATTTTAGAAAAAAGAATTATATTTTTTGATTTTTATTTTATTTATTATGAATTAAAAACTAATTTAACCTAAAAATAGTATTAAAAATACTAAACTAAATTGGAAAATTCTAAAAAGATTATTAAAAATACATAAGATAATTCTAATCCTAGGAAAAATAAAATAAGCCACACAACTTATCTTAATAAGCTGTAAATAAGCCCTAAAGGGCGTAAAACTTAAAACAAAAAATCCCCTTAAATACCAAACTGCCCCAAGGTCTAACAGAAAAGACCCAAGGGCGCAGTGGTAAGGGTGTTTGCAGTTAAGGTTGAGGTCTTGAGTTCAAGTCCTCCCTCTAAACAAACACACTACCATTTTTATTTTCAAATTTTTAGTTTTGAAAAAGCTTAATACTAATGAAATAAACAACTTTAATTAAGACACTTTTTGACGGAGCCGGCTGCGCAAAGGGCGGAGACGCGTCCAGGAAAAAGATGCTCAAAATGACAGAAGATGCACTTTAAATACTGTAAATATTTATAACTAAAAAACTTTAAATTGTGCAAATAAGACTTCTAAAAACTTAACCTAAGATCTAATTACTTCAACATCTTGAATCAGACTTAATAAGCAAATCTAGAGACCAAAATAAGCGATCACTCATAAGCTGGAAGCTTAAAAATCACATAAATTATTGACCAAAATGTATTGCAACTGCCCTAGAAGGCACTTTTGAACAAATTTTTAAGCTGTTTAGATCAATAAGCTAGACTTTAAAACTCATAACAATTAGCTATAACATTAAAGATCTAAAATAATCACTCAATTTGGACTTCTAATAAGCTAGATATAAGCTACTGAACAATGCTATATACACAAACTAATGTTATGTATTTTTTTCTAAGAAAAGATGAGATGGCTATCAGCCCTATATTAAGCTTAAAGAAAATAATCACTAAACCTCTAAACAAGCTTAAACATATGAGTTTAAACTATAACAAACTACTGTGCTATACAAAATCACCCCCTAAAATTAAGCCTTAATCTAACCCAATTTTGCTACTAAAAACTGAAATGTAGACTTTTGAAAATGAGACTTGGACACTTGGACAGATTATGACTAAAACTCAAATGGCAAATGCAACACTAAAACTAATTTTATTCTACTTCATAATAAACATAAACAAGCATGAGATAAGACCTTAAAATAACTTTTAAGCAAAAAATAGATATAAGCAGTTTGAGAAACTAAGATCACCACAGATTCTAAATATGGATATTTAAAACCTAAAAAAGTAATTTTACCCTTTGAAAATTTATGAAAGTTGACTTATAAGCATAATTTGAGCTTAACAAAGTTGGCTTAAAGGTTACAAGGCAATCAAACAGTACTAACCTATGTTAGTACTGCTTGTTCCAAACACCCCTTAATAAGTTTGAAAATCATAATCAAGCTAAAACAGACCTAAATAAGCTCCAAACTGATAAACAAAAATAAACTTTAAACTATTCGAATGACAAATAAGCTAAAAGAAAGTGACAGGAAAAAGTCATTATCTGTCAGAAATGGGCGAGAGAGCGCGTGCGAACGCGTGCGCGAGTAGAGAGCGCGCGAGCACGCGACGTGTGAGAGCGAGAGAGGTGAGAAACTTTTAAATTGATTAAAACAGCACAAAAAAATGCGCAACTTTATTCAAAACTTAAAACCACACATAATGAGCTAACAATAGACTAATGAGCACAGAATAAGCAATAATAAGTAGTTATAAGCAGAATAGGCAAACTACAAAACCAATATAGAAAATGAGCTACAAAAGAAAAATGAAAAGTACCTTTTGTCCAGCTAAACAGGGACTTAATTTCTCTATAGAGCTTAAATCAACAAGCTAGCTTATAAAATAAGCTAAGAATAATCCCCATAAGCCCATCCAAATCTGGCTTATCTTCCTATTGGCTTATTCAAGAAATTTTGGTGAATTTGAGTGAACTGATTATTCAGTTAAGTTATAAGCTAACTTAACTGAATAAGGATTAGCTTATTTTATTACAAGGGCTTATTAAGCTTATTAAGTGAATTCCAAATACATTTTTAACAAATTTGCATAAAGGTATATTCTGAATTCACAACCATTTAAGACAAAACTGCAATTTTATTAATGATTAAAACATTACAATACTTTGTAAAAGGAAATTACAAATTAAGAACAATTAAAGCTAAAACTTTAATGCTAAAAAACGACTCAACACAAAATACTACTCCCTTAAAGCAGTGTTAGGAGTCATCTATTTATAGCCTCAAGCATAAATCTAAGCCTAAGGAGTGAGTAAGCCTTCAACCTAGCCTTCTAATCTTTCCAATCCCCAGCAATATTGAGAGCCCTTTTAATCAAGAGCAACGTCCATCCACACAATCAACACTTAAGATTGCCAGCGTGGCCTGCCAAAAAAGTCACTGCGTGCGTCATGTGTGGAGGCTCTCCTTCTAGAAGCTCTTGAGCGTAGGGTGAAAGGGTGGTTTTGTTAATGTGAATAACAGAGGGAAAAGTGAAGAAAGAACAGTAACTTTGACCACCTTTCCTTATATCATTGACTTGGACCCGTTTTTGGTGTTGGGACTTGGTTTAGGTTTTGGGCAGATAAAGGTTATAATTTAATGGATTTATCAGAGTTAAGTTAAGGACTAATGTGGTATGAGTGAATTAGTTTGGACTGAATGAGGTTATCCCTCAAGGACTAACTTTGTAATAGTTAGAGGTATTTTAAGGTTTAAAGGATTAACAAGGATTGAATTATTAAGGACTTAGATAAAATTTTGTGCCGAGACGCTTTTATTGTCTCGTACTCTTGTCCACATTCTCATGCTCGGTTTTGTCCGTTTTGCTCTGTTTTTGTCCTTTTGTGCAATATCCGTTACCTGCAAGACACAATTCACAATACAAAACGAATACAATGCATTGTTCTTTATTATTGGTCATGTATGTCTTTTAAAGCTGTTTTATAGGTCAAAGGTATGTAATTTAAGCACATACCAAAATCCCCCATTACAAAACTATTCCCGGTCCTCACGCAATGTCATTAAACAAACTTAGCAAAGACCAAAAATTTCCACTCCATAAGGACCTAATTACCCTCGAAAAGTAGGTTCAAAAAATCATTTATTTTGAAAACGCCCCCATTTTGACCACTTATTCATTAATAGATAAAAACTAAGATAAAAATTAAATAAAATTATTTAAAAGGCTTTAAGAACAGGAGTTCGTCATTCTTGACTTTTCACAATCCCCAAACTAAGCTTAAAACGAAATCACAGTCAAATATAAGATTAGATGCTAACACTACTCATAAATGCTAATTGTGTAAGTAAAAACTTTAACTTTTCGCTCCCATTATTCCTAAATCCTCTATGGATTTTATTATCATTATTGGTGACAAATAAATTAAGTCCTTATTTATATAAAGTAAACCCGGTTTAGACCACAATTAGTTTGAAATCCTTTCCTAAAGAGACGATATGGTGAGAATAAGGTCCACATTAAGGTTCTAATTTCGCATGATTTAGGGGTTATCCTTTTTATTTCATCTGAAACAACTCAACTACGAGTCCAGAGACGGAGGCTTTATTTAGATAACCCCGGAGTCGAAATTTGGCTTTATTATTATTATTATTATTGCAACATTATTAAACCTCGGTCCTTTAGAAGGCTGCAACATCGGTTGTGAGCCGGCAAGATGCAGCAAACATATTTCGACCTCGGTAATTTCCTCGACCTTTTAGAAGGCTGCAACATTGGTTGTGAGCCGGCAAGATGCAGCAAAAATTTATTAGTCTCGGATTATTATAACTATGTGCCTTATTTTGAAGACTGCAACATCGGTTGTGAGCCGGCAAGATGCAGTAAACTTTTATCAGCCCACAGTTTTTATTATTATTATTACCTCTACCCTTTAAACGACTGTCACATCGGTATGCGAGTCGACCATCATCTAGAAGTCTTATTTCGGCTTCGGTTTATTACATTATTATTATTATTAGCCAAATTTCAAGTCCTATGGTTTTTTAACAACTGCCACATCGGTATGCGAGCCGGCCACGGTCGAGGAGTCTATTTCCCCACAACACTGACAAAACCTCGATGTGTACCTTAGTTTCACCAGAAGGAATCTTTACGAAGTGATCTAAACTAAGAATCGCAAAAACTAAAACAACTTTATTTATTCAACAATTAAATAATATAAGTTTTAGTAAGTTGTGGGAGCAAAAACCCCACAATTATACCTCTAAGAGCCTAAAGAGATTCCAACTACTCTATGTTTAGCATCTAACTTATATAAAACTCTATCATTTCTCGTTCTTCGTAAAGTAAAAAACTAAGAAAGAGAAGATAGCCGTGAAAGCTTAGTCTAATAAAACAAGCTTAGCATATTTAAAGTCTATCATGGAAACTTGCAAACTCTTGGCTTTTTCAAGCTAGAATTCGCGTTTTAAAGCTTCTTGTATAAAAGACTAGCAAAAAGCTTAATTATATAATTGTGTGTGTGCGCGCGCGTGCGAGCGTGCGTGCGTCCAACATGCTCGATCAAGTCAAAATTTATTCCTAAAAAGACAATACTACATGTCAAAACACTTATTCTATTTTTTTAATTTTTTAATTTTGGTGGAAAAACAGGGTTACATGAAGATAAGGCAAATGCAAGTAAGATCAAATCGAAAGACCCCCCCCCCCCCATACTAGAACTACACATTGACCTCAATGTGAGACTATCACCCCATACTAATTTCAAGGCATAATCCAAATATTATAAGGTCTCTACGCAAATCTAAAGCCGTTTTTAATTAATGCAAATAGATAAACTTAAATCAATAAGGATCTGAGGATATCAATTCCCATATAAAACAAGCGTAGGATGAAGATCACGAGTGAAACATGGACAAAACCACGAGCACGAGAGCCTTCAAAATCCGAGCAATCCTGGACAATAAAACACAAAACACAAAACACAAGAAAGGAAGAGGTGAGCCTCCTCACATCACCGAATCATTAGTTATACTACGATTAGGGATAACATGGGGTTGCCACACACGAAGCGCTCATTTTTGTTATCGAGTCCCGCGAAACTGACCGATCCCTGAATTTATGGTCCATGGGGAAAGTTTGGAGATCCGGGACAACCATTGGTGGTATGTCCCCTCCAAAGTAATGTTTAAGTCTATGACCATTCACCATGAAGTTTGGTCCGTCGGTTAGAGATAACTCGACGGCACCATAAGGGAACACTTGAGCAACGGTGAATGGTCCGGTCCAACGGGTTTTAAGCTTGCCCGAGAAAATTTTTAATCAAGAATTGAAGAGAAGAACTCGATCACCAACGTTGAAAACGCAGTTCTTAATCTTGGAGTCATGAATCTTCTTTGTTTTCTCTTTGTAGATTAAAGAGTTCTCGTAAGCTTGATCCCGAAGTTCATTTAATTCATTCATTTGAACTTTTCGGTGATCACTTGCGGTCTTAAGGTCAAAATTACAATGTTTCAAGGCCTAATAGGCCTTGTGTTCAAGCTCGAAAGGAAGATGGCAAGCCTTTCTGTACACTAGCTTATAAGGAGTGCACCCAATGGGTGTCTTGAAAGCGGTACGAAAGGCCCATAATGCATCATCTAACTTATCAGACCATGAAGCACGGTTTTCAAATACGGTCCTTTCTAAAATACGTTTCAAACCACGATTTGAAACCTCCACTTGTCCACTCGTTTGTCAATGTTACGCGGTAGAAAGACGGTGGGTAACTCCATACTTAAGCATGACTTTCGCAAATTGATCATTACAAAAGTGAGTACCGCGATCACTAATTATAGTATGAGGAGTTCCAAATCGGGTAAAAAGATATTTCAAAATTTTAACAACAACTCGAGCATCATTAGTGGGGAGCGCTTTTGCTTTAACCCATTTAAACAAATAGTCGACGGCTACGAGAATGTATTTGTTCCCTCGAGAAGATGGGAACAGACCCATAAAGTCGATGCCCCATATGTCAAAGATCTCGCATACTTGAATTGCATTTTAAGGCATTTCATCTTTTTGTGAGATTTTGACTTGACGTTGACAAGCGTCACACCATGTGACCAAGTCATGGGCATCTCGGTAAATAGTCGGCCAATAGAAACCGGCATCAAAGACTTTCTTAGCGGTGTAGTTGGCACCATAATGTCCCCCGGTGGGTCCATTATGGCAAGCCGTAAGGATATCAACGGCTTCTTGGCCGTAAACACATTGTTTAATCATTTGATCTGCACAAATCCTAAACAAGTAGGGGTCGTCCCAAAAATAATGCTTAAGATCCTTAAAGAATTTTTTCTTTTGTTGGGATGACATCCCTTTCACAATAAAATTTCCCGCATGGTAATTTGCAATGTCGGCAAACCATGGGGTACTAGAATCACCACGAAAAGATATCATTCCAAGGGTCTCGAGAGGAAATGTTTCATTAATTTCCTTTTTCTTGAGATCACCTTGATGAGGGTTCTCTAATCTAGATAAATGGTTGGCCGTGAGATTTTCCGCTCCTTTTTATCACGAATAATGACATCGAATTCTTGGAGTAGAATCCACCAGAGCAATCTTGGCTTAGCATCTTGCTTAGCAAGAAGATACTTGAGAGCTGAGTGGTCCGTATACACTATGGTCTTTGATAAGACTAAGTAAGGCCGAAATTTCTCGAAAGCATACACCACGGCTAATAATTCTTTTTTCGTAGTCGTGTAATGTGCTTGAGCATTCGTCATGGTCTTACTTGCATAGTGTATAGGCTGAAAATGTTTGGTCTTTCGTTGCCCCAAGACCACACCTACCGCGTAATCACTAGCGTCGCATATAATTTCAAATGGTAGGTCCCAATCAGGGGCAACTAAAATCGAGGCTTTGATTAACTTTTTCTTAAGTATATTAAACGCTTCAATACATTCTTTTGAAAAAACAAACGGGATTTCTTTTTCAAGAAGATGGGTCATCGGCGGGGCGATATAACATAAACTTTAGCTATGTCGACCTTAATCCCGGACTTTGAATTCTTATGTCCTAGAACGATGCCTTCTTTTACCATAAAATGGCATTTCTCCCAATTTAGAACTAAATTAGTGTCTTCGCACCGTTT
>BQNB010060114.1:0-37053 GCA_026074375.1 Tanacetum coccineum | reverse complement strand
TCCGACTGAGGTTCGTTCGTTCTTAGGATTGGCTGGATATTACCGTAGGTTCATTGAGAACTTTTCTAAGATATCTAAGTCTCATACTATCTTGACTCAGAAGTGTAAGACTTTTGATTGGGGTGAGGAACATGAATTGACATTTCAAACCTTGAAGGATAATTTATGTAATGCGCTTGTTCTAGCTCTCCTCGATGGACCAGAAGACTTTGTGGTATATTGTGATGCGTCCGAGATAGGACTAGGCTGTGTGTTAATGCAAAGAGGTAAAGTGATAGCCTATGCGTCTAGGCAGTTGAAAATTTATGAGGAGAATTATACTACCCATGATTTAGAGTTAGGTGCGGTTGTGTTTGCACTTAAGATCTGGAGGCATTATCTGTATGGGACAAAAAGTGTCATCTATACGAATCATAAGAGTCTTCGGCATATCTTTAGTCAAAAAGAGTTGAATATGCGACAACATCGCTGGATAGAATTGTTTAGTGATTATGACTATAAAATTCGCTACCATCCTGGTAAGGCGAATGTGGTGGCTAATGCCCTAAGTAGGAAGGAAAGAGTAAAGCCTAAGAGAGTTAGAGCTATAAATATGACCCTTCATTCGAGTATCAAGGATAGGATACTGGCGGCTCAGAAGGAGGCTGTGGATGAGTCTGCAGGATTGCAGAAAGGTTTGGATGAGATGATAGAACAAATAAGTGATGGAACCTTGTACTACCTGGATCGAATATGGGTACCTTTGAAAGGTGATGTAAGAACCTTGATAATAGATGAAGCCCATAAGTCGAAGTACTCTGTACACCCAAGAGCTGATAAGATGTATTATGATTTGAGAGATAGGTATTGGTGGCCTGGAATAAAAAAGGATATAGCTGATTATGTTAGTAAGTGTTTGACTTGTCTGAAGGTTAAGGCTGAGCTTCAAAGGCCATCTGGCTTGCTCCAACAACCTGAGATTCCCGTATGGAAATGGGAAGGGATAGCTATGGATTTTGTGACTAAGTTGCCTAGGACTAATAGTAGGCATGATAAAATCTAGGTCATTGTGGACTGATTGACTAAGTCTTCTTATTTTCTACCTATGTGTGAGGATTATAAGATGGAAAGGTTGGCTAGATTGTATTTGAATGAGATAGTTGCTAGACATGGTGTACCGATCTCGATTATATCAGACCGTGATAGTCGTTTCACATCAAGGTTTGGCATCATGTAAGAGGCATTAGGGACTCGTTATTTACAGTAATGGCTTATCACCCTCAGACCGAGGTAGAGTGAGTGTACTATCAAACTTTTGGAAGGCATACTTAGAGAGTGCGTCCATGGAGCCTTCGAAGGAATTAGGATGTTCATCATCAATGGTTAAGTTTTCGTATAACAATAGTTATCATTCAAAGGTGATATTGCTCTGTTTTGAGGCATTGTATGGTAGAAAGTGTTCGTTTGCCAATTAGTGAGGCTAGGTTGGAAAGTCCAGTTGATAGACCAGATAGTGCAAGAGACTACTAAGAAGATCTCGCAGATTAAGGATAGACTTAAGGCTGCGCGTGATCGTCAGAAAAGTTATGCTGGCTAATAGGAGAAAGCCTCTAGGGGTTTTATGTGAAGGTGACACTATGTCTTGCTCAAAGTGTCGCCTTAGAAAGGTGTGGTACGCTTTGGGTAGAAGAGAAAGTTAGCACCTAGGTTTGTTGGATCGTTTGATATTATTGAGAAAATAGGCCCTGTGTCCTATCAATTAGATTTGCCGAGGGAATTGAATGGTGTTCATGACACGTTCCACGTGTCGAACCTTAAGAAGTGTTTGGTTGATCCAACACTGCAAGTGCCTTTGGATGAGATTCGAGTTGATGCTAAGTTGAATTTTGTGGAAGAGCCTGTGGAAATTTTGGAAAGAGAGTTTAAGAAGTTGAAGCGTAGTAGGATTGCCATCGTCAAGGTTCGGTGGAATTCGAAACGTGGCCCTGAATTCACGTGGGAACGTGAAGATCAGATGAAATTGAAGTACCCGCATTTGTTTAGTGATGTTAGTAGTTGAATTTCAGGGATGAAATTCTTTTAAGGGGGGTAGAATGTAACCTTTTCCCTTTTTGTGTTCTGAATATTTCATTTATAGTCCTTTGACTATTTGACTTTTGTCAGTTTATTCAGATTTTTGTACCGTGTTGACGGTGGTGATTTTATGAGATATGTGATGAATTGTGGTTTATTGTGATTAATAATCCTTTTTGGGAAAAGGTAAAATATTTGTGTTGTGTGTATTCCGGGTGATTTGACCGCGTGAATTTTTAAAGAAATTCCCGAAAAACAGTCTGACACGAAAGTCCGTTTAATGTCCAAATTATTTTTGAAGGGTGGAAAAAGTGAAAATATAGTCGTGTAAATACTCTAGGTTAATGAAAAGTATTTTTTAAAGTGAATAAAAATTCTAATTAACTTTGGGGTAAATTTTACGGTTGAATTTTACGAGTATTTAAGTGATCCGACACGAAAAGAAAGCCCAAGAACCACCTTGGATTCCTTGACACGTTTTATGGTAAGAGTAGAGAAAAATAGGGTTTTTGTAGTTTTGATGTTGTTGTCGTGATGGTTGAATAACATATGTTGCTAGATAGCTTATTTTGAATAATAGCTTGTATAGCTTATTTGTGGGCTTATTTTAAAGCATTTCGTGGCTTATTTTGGGCTTATAGGCCACGTCTTTCATCAAGATCACTAAGAAAGTGATTTTTGATTATTTTGCGTTATGGCGTATGTTTGTAGACTATTTTTGAGGCTTATGGTAGTAACCAAAGGCGATACGTAGCTTATTAGCATATCTTAAAGCTTAATATACGCATTTTGGAGCTTATGAGCTCGCGACCCAATAAGTCTATTTACGCTGTGACTTAATGGGAGGGCTTATTGTGGTCCGAAATATTTTCTACATATAAGTATATACTTATATATGTAAATGGACCTTGATTTTGGACTTGGATCGTATTTTGGACTTACAAATGTCTTAATGGACCCTTGTTGGACCTTAAAGCCCAATAAGCGATATTTAGTCGTTATGAGAGTTTTGATGGACTTTTGAAAGTGAAAATGTGTTTACGAACTGATATGGAACGATATTTTGGGAAAAACGTTTTAGTAAACGTTAAAGATTGAGAATTTAGAATTTTGTCGAAAAGTGTCGAATTTATAAAAAGTGTTGAAAATAAGGTTTGAAACCTTAGAAAACGTTGTTTGAGCGTACGGGTCATGTCGAAATTTCGTAAAAAGTTTATACTTAGAAATTTTTCTAAAAATATGATTTTGATTTTTAAATAATAAAATATTATTTAATTATTTTATTTATTTAATAAATTCACTAAAAGACGAACAATATAATTTTTCTCGAAACTTCTCTAATATGTTTAGTATGAGTAAACGTTTCATTTTTAACCGAATTATGATTATTTTGAAGTGACGAAGGTTACCGAATGGACTTGTCGAGATATATTTATAATTATTAATTATAAATATTTATTTATATTACTTATCTTTTTTCCTTAAATAGTATAAGTATGTATTTTACCGAGTAATGAGATTGATATGATTGTGGAAATATGTCGTCAACCATCACACCACTAAATTGTTTTGGATAATTGTACAACGCGTCTAAACTCTATGCATCAAATGTAAAGATTGTTTTGGAATTGGATGATTACATTGGGACATTAACTGGACTAGGTCGTGTGCGGGCGTCGTTTCATTTGCTTGTGTGATTGATATTTGGTTGCTAAATACTTGCTTTAGGTGAGTTCTCTTAGCCTCACTTTTTACTGGTTTTTCTGTTGGGGGAAAATGATACTCAAATGTGTTTTGAAATGTTTTGAATTGATCTGTGCGAAATGTGGTTTTGTTTTTGGGACAAGTTACGTGCTTATGACTACTATGTGAATATTATGTGCTGAATGATTGTTTGGATCGAAGGGGTACGCCTATCCCAGTATTTTCATGATTGTTTGGATCGGATGGGTACGCCCAGTATTTGTGTGATTATTAGAGCTACGCCTACCCAGGTTTGAGTGTGGTCCTGCCCTATTTTTAGTGCTCCAGCTGGTAGGCCCTTTAGGTGCGTAAATGACATATAGTTATTGATTAGCTGTGATGCTAAGGTTGTTTGCATATATTCACTGTCATATAGCACTATTGTCCACTGTTGAAATATTGGCACAACTTTTGGGTTTAAGGTCAAACCTACGAGCTCACCAACATTATTGTTGACGTTTTCGAGTATCATTTTCAGGTGAAGTGAAAGAAGAGTAGGTTGGTGATTGTTATAGCAGACTTAGAAGTATCCTGATTGGAATTTCGTTTGAAGTCTTGCTTGCTTGTTGTTTGGTTCTAGAAATGGGATGTTTTGGATTAAGTTTGGATTATGAACCCTTGTGAGGGCATTTGAATAATTGTAAGAGATTATGGATTTTAGTTGTGATTTGGCACATCACTCGAGGTTGTTCGAGGTTGATGGTCTTCATATCACTTGAAGTTTATGCAATGTAGTTTTCTCTATTTTGTATCTTGTGTTATGATTGATCATTATGTTGCATTCCCGAGATTCTGCCATTGTCGGGGTGTGGCAGTTTTCTTGATGCAAAATATGTTTTGAAATATTTTAATTGCTGTGATTATGTGGTTTAGTCGACGCATGGACTTTTATGTAGCTATTATATGTTATGTGCTAAATGTTATGACTTCGGGTAATGTTCCTACCCATGACTGTGAGACGATGACTTCGGGTAATGTTCCTACCCATGACTGTGAGACGATGACTTCGGGTAATGTTCCTACCCATGACTATAAGACGAACTTTGTGGCTTGGATCGGGGGACACGTTCCGTCCCAGTGGCGATTGTTTTAGACGAATGCATGTTAGCCTGTATAATAGTTAGCTTAACTGTCCTGCATGTTCTGTTTTTATTAATCACAGTAATTGAATTAAAGCTTGAGTTGTGTGTCGTAAACCTATGACTCTCACCAACCGTTGTGTTGACGTTTTTAAGCATCATTTTCAGGTGAGCATGTTGAGGGTTTTGAAGCTAAAAGTGGCTAGAGAGACCTTAGGATTGTATATGGAGTTTATCTTCTGATTTTCGTTTCGTACTTGTTTAAATGGATTCTTCTTGAATGCTGTTTGATTTCTTAGGTTTGTGAGACATGTTAAGTCTATGTATTAATGAGACCCTTTTTCATTAATGCAAGATTCCTTTGTTTTCGGTATTGTCATGACACATCGTGTCTTTTATATTTAGTTATGCATGTAGTGATTCTCTATTGTTGACACCATTTTGTTATGATGATATCATGAAGTTACGCCTCGTGTTTCTACCTTGGCAGTGTATGACAATGTTTGAAGTCAAAAAAAGTACGTCTCATTTGCTCAAAAGTAGCAAATCAGAAGCACAACCTATTCAGTCTTTGTTATTCATTATTCCCGGTACAGAACCACTCTTGTTGTTGAAATTGTGACGGCTTATCTTTCTCACGGTCTTCGCGCGTGATGCTTTTGTGGCCTGCAATTCAGCCATATCTATTTTCTTATTGATGATTTCCCTGACTTCAATCTTTAAATTTCGCCAAACATCAAGAATGGGATTTGCTTCAGGGTAAAAATAAGATTAAGCCATTCAAACATTAAATATAAAAGAACATGATAACATCAAATTCCATAATTACCATATATTTTACATGTTTAAGGAAGAACAAAATGGATGAAAAACATGCCAGAACTCTTGCTGATCATCGTTGGAACGTATTAAACGAAAGACCGAAAACAGGTACCGCAAGCGATGTTTCCAGCGTAGGTCTTTGTAGAAACGTTTCAAAAGAACTACCATCTGCTACACCCAACTACAAACTTTTCCTTCATAGACTCAAATTGCTCATCATCCTATTAAGCCAAATCAGTAACTTCCAACATTATATAAAATCAACACTAAGCTGAATTTTAACATATAATGCAACTCAAATATTTGTGTGGATGATTAATTGGTTATAAATCCTAACAGCCAGACCTGATATCGACAACCTAAAGTTCACCATGGTTAACGATAATATTTATCTTTAAACATTGTTGACGATAATTGGGCTGCTGGGTGAGCTTGATTTATCTTTCACATGATGGGTATGTGGGTGGACTTGCATAGGTCGGTTGGCGTACGTTATTGGATTTCATCCTTTTTTCTCAAAAACGAACACTAAGCATTTGAATAATGGGCGAAATTTTGTATATATATTCCAAATCAAACGTATAGGTAAGAGAAACATGCATACAAAAATGAGTTTTATAGGCTATTTCTAGTAGAGAAAACTCGGAAAATGATGACCAAAGACATTCATTAAAAATATATCCGTGATAAGGGGACAAAGCACTAAAATTAGGTATATTTTAATAAGCATGATTAAATGGTTCAGACGAAATTTTGAAATTTATGCATACACATTTATACTGATCTACAAAAGCAACTAATGTAAAAGCAATAAAGTTAATCATACCAAATGGGAAATTCAAGATGAAATGATGAGAACAACACCAAGAGGCTCATGAACCAACTTTGCATTGTTGGGGAATGAAGCTACTGCCATTTTAGCCTGTAAACAAATTTACCATTTTGATTACTCCTTAAAAACATACTCGATCACAAATATAGGTCAGCGTTCAGAATGAAGTAAAATGGAAGAAATTGTACCTTTTTTCTAGACGTCCATTCTTTAAATTCTCTAATGCATGATTTACAGTAAACTAATTAAAAAGCTAATACAACTTGATCAAGGTATAGATACCTTCAAGTGGAGGGTTTTAGGAATAGTAAGTTGTAGTGTTGTCCCCTTCAATAGCCAGCCAATGACCAACAAATGCAGTATATACAGTTTGAGAAATAACAGAAGTTAATATACATACTTGTTGCAAGGTACTAAAGTGTCGTTCTCGCAGCCGCCTTTCCATTTTGCTGGCATGCACGGGTCCATAACCATAGGGATGGAAGCTTTTTTATTCAGGCCAAACACCTAATAGGCAAGTTCATAATAAAAATCAGTTAGTTATGCTGGTTCATAACTTACAAAATATTAGACATAATTTTTTTCTATATGTTAGCTCGCCACTATTAGTTAAGCACAAAAGATGTTAATTACCTATGTCAAGGTTACCAATGATGATGTTTTCACCGAACCTGGCTTTCCTCCACAGAGATGACGAATTGACAAATCCTTTTTTCTTTTCAACATTCAAGAATTCCCAAGAATGAGTTGTGTGTAATTTAATCTTTTGCTGCATACATTAAAAGATAACTTTTCCTTTTCAACTCTTATTGCAACTCCAAAAACTTTTCATATTTACTTGGATGGTTATTACTTATTTGAGAGCGTACTTAAGCATGTGCTATTTAACATTTAAGGCACCTCCTATATTTTCAAACAAATAGGTCACGAAATCAGGTGCTATTATTCTTTCAGTGACTTTAATACTTGTCTCACCTAATTCCTTGAAAAAAAGCGAAGTAACAAAACCAATCGCATATATAAAAGAAAACTAAAAAAAAGGGTATACATACTTTCGCTTAGGATGGCATAAAGCCCGATTAGTCCAATAAATAGCAACTTTAGGGCACAAGGTCATCGACTGCAAGAAAAAACAAAAAAACTCATTCAAACATTACCTCAAACACCTTATATACATTAACAAAATTTGTAAAAAATTATATATAGACCTTGTATAAGCATCAATATCACCACCTAATGTTTCAGGAGGAAACTCGAATCGGGTTTTAGTTTAGAACCTTCTCCTAAAAAACATCAAAAAAAATTAGGGTTAGGGTATGTGATTGAGATGATGAAGAATGAATTAAGTAGGTGAAAGTAAACTAAAAAAATACGTGATACCTCAAAATCATCAAATCAAACAGGAAACTGGAGATTAGCAAAACCCCCAAACTGATTGAATTCTTTTTTGTGTGTTTGTAATTGAATGGTAGTCAAGGCCATCATCTTTTGCATTCTGTAACTGCCTAAAGCTTTATGCATTCATGGCTATGGTAACTGAATGGTGGATCATACCTACAAAAGTGAGTTTAGTCTTTTGTTTCCATGGCTTGATTTTGTAACAGTAACAATTAATCATATGGTATATTCAATGAGAGCAAATGGAGAGGCTGCGCAAACTGTCGAGTATAAATAGCTTTTAATGGGCCGAAGTCATTAACACTGCGAATTGAATGTATACAAACTGGATCTTTTAAAATATAAGGATTTTAATTTATTTTAAAGTATTTAAATTTAACATGTCTTTTATTTAGCCAGTTACAACTTAAAAAGTTTCATATTCGTATTTGCATGAGAATTTGTTGATTCGATTTATATTTTTATCAATTTTTTTAACGTTTCTTAACTGAAAACTGGACCGGACCGAAACCGACTTTGGCTAAAACACCGGACAGAAATTGTCCGATCCGGTCCGGGTCGGTCTTCGGTCCGGTTCAGTCCAACAAGGCATAATTGCCGGTTTTTCATAAGACCGGACCAGACCGACCGGACCGAGGATAAAAATAAGGAAAAAGATGGACTGAATACCGGACTGAAATAGGTTTGGTCCAGTCCGGTCGGTTCGGTTCCGACATAATATGTAATGGAAAGGCAACTAATCATTTATTTTATAATACAAAATATTTAAAAAAAAGTAAAAAAGAAAATGAAAAAAAGAAATTATACATTGGAGTTGGGGTGCTTACGGTCCGAAAACTGGACCGGACCGAAACCGACCTTGGCCAAAACACGTGACCGAAGATCGGGCAGAAATGGTCCAGTCCAGTCCAATAAGCCATAATTGTTGGGTTTTTTGTAAGATCGAACGAGACCGGTCCGAAGACCAAAAATAAAATAAAAGATGGACCGAGGACCGGACCGAAATAGATTCGGTCCGATCCGGTCGGTCCGGTTTCTCGATCCAGTCTAGTCCGCGATCCGTTTTGCTCACCCCTACATTGGAGTGGTTGATATGCCGACATAGTATATTATACTATTAAAATACTACAATTTGATACTACAATCGATATGAAGTAAAATACTACTACAATTAATGGGTTGGCATTCACATCATGTAGGCTTTTCAATCAAATGTCCCGAGTGGGAATTTTGTATTTTAAAAAGCAAAAATTGATTTGATGGGACACTTGCTAAAACCTCACGGTTATTGAGACAAAAGTAGAGCAAAAATGCAAGTTTTGTTTAACTAAAGAAAGACAAAAAAAACGTCTAAACAAAGGAAAAAAATAAAAGCAATTAGTACATACTACATACATAGTGAATTTAAACTTCAGAATCTAAACAAAAGCCAGATGGACTTGGAAAGTGTTCTTTATAATTTTTTAGTAATTATACATAATAACGTTTATTGTAGTCTTTCTCCTCACAACATGTATAGTAACACGAAAATAATATATTTTTAACCGAGTGAACAATAGTTTTATTATTTAAATATTCTGCACAACACACACCTACACACATCTCTCCCACCGTCTATTTTCACACGCACAACCCCCAAAAAAATCACACAGCACCGAAACAAAAACATACACATCAATTCGAGATTCAATAAAAACAGGATACTGATAACACAATGGCATGCAGCACAATCAAAATTCGAAGATCCCCCCCCATACTAAATGAAACATTGTCCTCATGTTTTACAAGGGTCTCTACGTAATCCTAAGCCGTTTTATGGAAGTATGCTTAAAGATAAACGTATTAGCGATACAAGTAATTCAGAATATCAACCCCGGTGGGGGCCGGGGGGGGGGGGGGGGGCCGGGGGGGGGGGGGGGGGGGGGGGGGGGGGGGGGTATATCAACGGGGGGTTGCGAGGACACTTGTGGGTTGTTTGTTTTTGTTTGATTTTTTGTTTGTGTTGTGTGGTTAAGGGTGACTGGCCAAATGAAGCTGAGGATGTGAAGCTCTTGTGATCGAAGGACAAATACTGCGAGCACGAGAGGCTTCAAAAATCAGGACATCCTGGACAATGTATGCAAAAAACACATAACATGGCGAAAAGGTAGAGGCAAGTCTCTAACAACAACTAAAACGACTTATTCATACTACGCTAGCATACTACTACTACTGATAAACTAGGATAAGCATGGGGTGCCTCCCACGAAGCGCTTGTTTAGGCACTAAGCTTGACCTAATTCCCTGAATTTAGTTATCCTTAGGGAAGGTTTGGAGGTCCGGGATATCTAAATCAAGTGGATATCACCTCCCAAAGTAGTGCTTATGAGACGATGAACATATTACTTTGAAGTTTGGCCCGGAGTTTTGAGTATAACTCAACAGTGGCCATACTGAAAGACTTAGAACAATGGATAAATGGTCCTGACCAACGCTTCAACTTGCCGGAGAAATTTTTCAATCATGATTTAAAGAAGTAGGACTTGATCACCGACGTTGCAGAACGCGGTTTTTTGCATCTTGCGTCATGGATTCTCTTAGTTTTGCTCTTTGTATCAAAGAATTTATTCATAGTGCCTTTATCACGCATTCACTTAAATTCATTGAGTTGAACTGTATACCGTTGAACACCCGCGTTTTTTTAGATCAAAGGTTTGCATGTTTAAGGGCCCAGTAAGCATTGTGACTCCAACTCAAATCGGCAGATGACAAGCCTTTCCATATACAAACTTGTACGGAAGTACACCCGAGGGTTTTGTACATCTAGTAACGAAGGCCAGAGAGCGTCATCAAAAAAAGTTTAGTCCTGACCAAGAGGCACGATTTTCGCCCACTGTCCTTTCAAGAATTCTTTTTTACACCACGATTCGTGTACTTCAACCTCCCACTTTGTCTGGGGATGATACGCGCGGAGAACGAGATGATTGACTCCATATTTAAGCAATTGACCGTTGCAAACTGGTCATTTCAAACTACTCGGCGCCGTAGGATGGGAGCACCTTTCCTTCAACCCATTTTTAACAAATCGTCCGACAGCCTACGAGTATGTATTTGAGTTTGCCTTAGAAGATGGAAGGGTCCCATTAGAGTCGATGCCCCAAATCTTCAAGATTTCACAAACTTGATGGAATTTTGAGGCAATTTCATCCCTTTGGAAAATTTTCCTTGTTGGTTGGCAGAGTCACAGTTTTTAACCAACTCGTAGCATCTTTGTATAGTGAGGGCCAAAAGACATCGACATCAACACAGACCTTTTTTGGCGGTTGAGATATGCACCGTTATGTCCCCCGGTGGGTTCCATCATGTGGCAAGCTTCGAGAATGACGAGAGCTTCTTTGCCGTGTACAACACGCGTATACCATTCTTGATCTGCACAGATTTTGACAAGAAGGGAGGTCATCCTAGAAGTAGTGTTTGATATCTTTGAAAAAACTTTTTTTCTGTTGGGATGAACCATTCCCTTGACAATGAATATTCCCCGTATTGTATGACTTTAGCGAAATCGCCAAACCATGGGGTAACTATCAACACGAAGACATCCGATTCCAAGAGTTTCGAGAGGAAATGTTCCGTTATTTACTTGTTCTCGAGTTTGTCTTGATGAGGGTTCTCAAGTCTGGAAATATGATCGGCGGCCAGATGTCTCTGCTCCTTTTTGTCTCGGATGTAACACAAAATCTGGAGTAAAAAGATCCACCCATCATTCTTGGCTTAGCATCCTTATTGGCAAAGAAGATACTTTATAGCAGAATGGTCAGTATACACTATGCATTCCAACAAAACTAGAAATGACCGAACTATTCTCCAAAACATACACTACGCAGAGCGTTCTTTTCCGGTCGTTAGTGTAGTGTGCTTGAGCTCAGTCATAGTTTGCTGCAAAGAGAATTGGATGGAAAAGCTTGTTTTTCGTTGCCCTAGGACTGCCCCAATTGCAAAATCGCTTTACATCACACATGATTCGAAGGGCAAGTCCCTGGTTGGGAGCAATTAAAATTAGGCCTCAGTCAATTTTCATTTAGGGTATTAAAAGATTCGTTACACTCTTTTGAGAAGAAAAATGGAGTCCTATTTTCAAGCAGGTGAGACATTGGTCGAGCTATTTTTGAGAAAGTCTTGTATGAAATGTCGGAAAACCGCGTGTCCAAAGAAAACTTCGGCCACCCTTCACAGTAGTCGGGTGAGGGAGCTTACGATCAACGTCAACTTTACTCGTCGACCTCAATTCCTGACTTGAGATTTTTGTGTCCAAGAACAAAGCCTTCTTTACCAGAAATGGCCTTTCTCCCATTTAGACCAATTTGGTGTCTTCACACCGTTTCAGCATTTTGTCCAAGTGGATAGGCATGTAGAGAAAGAAACCTCGAAGACTGAAAATGTCATTCATAAACACTTCCATCGTTTATCTCGAGATCATGGCCGTGGACAGATTGCCCATCATGCATCGTTTGTAACACGTGCCGGTTGATTGCATAGCCCAAAAGGCATGCGGCGATAGGCAAATGTTCCGTATGGGCAAGTAAAGGTTGTCTTTTCTTGGTCCTTCGGGTCTATGGGAATCTGGAAATAACCCGAAAAGCCATCGAGGAAACAATAGAATTGGTTTCCCGCGAGTCTTTCGAGCATTTGGTCCATGAAGGGAAGTGGGAAGTGGTCCTTTCGAGTAGCTTCATTCAACTTTCTATAGTCGATGCACACTCTCCATCCTGTGACCAATCGAGTCGGTATTAGATCATTTTCATCATTTTTGACGACGGTCATGCCACCCTTCTTTGGTACACAATGCACCGGGCTTACCCATGGACTGTCAGAGATCGGATAAATTAATCCGGCGTCAAGAAGCTTTTCAACTTCTTTCTTGATGACGTCATGGATTTTCGGATTTACCCGCCTTTGATGCTGAACCGTCGGTTCGTAGTCCTCTTCCATGAGAATTTTGTGGGTACAAAACTCTGGGTCAATACCCTTAATATCAGAAAGTTTCCAAGCGATGGCTCGCTTGTGGGACTTTAGAACCTCGATTAGAGCGGCCTTTTCCTCATTCTTTAAATCTTTTGCAATTATGATGGGCAACTTGTCGTTACCCTCCAAAAATGCATATTCTAAATGAGGTGGCAAGTCCTTGAGTTCAACCTCAGGGGGCTCATTAACTGAAGATTTTTCATTGTTTGCTTCACAAATTTTAAGATCTTTTCGAGTTTCTGGAAAATAATTTCCTTGATTGGGAGGTGGTGGTGAGGGATCACTATTAAGAATTGCTTCGAGGAGAAGAATGTCCCCATCAGGGTCATAATATGTTGGATCAACTTCCGGTGAAGT
Organism: Tanacetum coccineum; assembly: GCA_026074375.1. Classification (NCBI taxonomy): domain Eukaryota; kingdom Viridiplantae; phylum Streptophyta; class Magnoliopsida; order Asterales; family Asteraceae; genus Tanacetum; species Tanacetum coccineum. The sequence goes on along the minus strand of BQNB010060114.1, from coordinate 23,769 downwards.
TGGATCATCCTCTATAGCAAGAAAAGAGTCGGCTTCTTCGAAAAGGAGAAAATCACTGTCCCCAAATGGAGTTAAAGTCGGAGATGAAGTAGAGACGATTGGATCATAGTAAGGAGTGGGATTGCCACTCGAGATCACATTTGAGAAACCAAGAACTTCTTGAGAGTATTCTTCACAAGCCATATCAATGACGTCAATTCGGTTTGTTGTCATATGACTGTAATTAGCCGTGTATCTCGAAGTCTGGTCCAGATTGAATGTAATGGCCTCTCTTCCAACACGAAGGGTTATTTCACCTTCGTATACATCGATTAATGCAAGACTGGTCTTTAAGAAACTCCTCCCGAGAATCAACTCGGGGGTCCTGGTTCAAATCTACGACCACAAAATCTGCTGGAAATTGAACTTTCCCACATTAACATAGACTCTCGTCCGATACCGATTGGCTTCAAGAAATCGAACGGATCCGCTCGTTCTAGGTCATGCAAGTCGGGTTAGTTCGGGAAAAGAGAGATTTCCATACGGAATATGCATAAAAAAGAAAATCATTTGCTGCCAAGATCCGGCCAGACATTGCATGTATTAATCCCGAAATTCATGATCCGCTCAGTACTATACCTCTAAATACATATAATATAATAAATTCACAAATATATAGTACGGATAGGTCTAGGAGCAGAGTCAATGATAACCGAGAAGTATATAGACTTTCCCAGGGTCGTAAATCCCCCAACGAGGCTGGAATGTAAATCGATACGTATGAATTGATGAATTTGAATCGAGAAACAAATGATTTTGATTTTTAATTAGATAACCTAAACTAATAAAAGACAAACTAAAATAACTACGGAACAACAGTGGAAAATGGGAACCTTAATAACTACGACTACGGGGAACAAAAATAGTTATACGGATACAATCCTGAACTAACGGGAGCATAAATACTGGCAATGCAAAACCTAGAGAACCTACTGGAAAAAAAATAGGCCAAAACATACTTAACTAAATATTACAATCCTAATAAGCTAAATTAAAACATGCAATTATAGACTACCGGGAATTAAGTCGCAAGCTAAAAACTAAAAATTATAAAAATAAAGTCCTAAAATTAATTTTAAAATTTGAATAAATTAAAAATATTCTAACTTGAAAGAAAATGTAAAAATTTTCAAAAACGGAGTTAAAAAGCGAACAAAACGGTAAGAAACGAAAAATGCGGGCTCGTAAACGGGCCCGGAACTGAATTTTTAGCAAAAATTACTCTACATATGCTTTTATAATTTTCCTACAAACTAGTTGATTAAAGAAAATTTTCTAAAAAAGAAAAATAATTTTTTGTTAATTTTTGTATTTTTTATGAATTTTTAAATATTAAATACTAATTAAAACTAATTAAATAGAAAAAGACAGAAAATATAACTACAAAAAATCTAAAAAAAATCAAATTAAATAAAGAAAAAGTTGAGGAATCTAAAAATATAAAAAGCCCTAAAAGTTACTGTAGCATTTTATAACTAATTAAACTAATTAAAATAACCCTAAAACTAATTTAAATTAAATTAATAATTAATCTGGTGGCTAACCCAGACTAGCAGTAGAAAGGACACAAGACAAACGGGTAACAGCTAACTAACCACAGGGACTACTATTTTACTAGAAACTTCAAAATCAACACAAATGGGTCCCCTGAGAATGACCCCGATTACAACCTAAGTCCTAAGTGCTTATTATCAAAAACTTAAAAAAGCAAAGTTATAAAGCAGCTTCATGGGCAACATTTTTAATAAAAGCAACTAGAGCTAAAAGTCATTAAATAAGCCAGAAAAGTAAGCTTTTGGACTGCAAAAGCTAAATAAGCTTTTCAGCTTATTTTTCTTTCTTTTTGGGACTTAAGCTAACTAGATAAGCTATAATTCATGGGGGACAGATAAATAGGAAGGGGGATCTAAAATAAGCCTAAAGTTTATCTAATATAAGCCCTAGAATAAGCTGAACTAAGAACAAGCTATATTGACAGTTTAAATAAGAAAACAGAAAAATGGGAACTTTAAGCTTAAAATAAGCTATGCTAGAGGGTGAGATAAGCTATAATATTTCAGGGACTTAAAGAACTAGTAATAAGCTACAATAAAATGCTAAAAATCCTAAGATGCTTAACAGCTAAATAAGCTAGAAAATTGGGCTAATATGGTGGCTCGACACCAGGGAGCTCCAAACAGTGCCAGGGCTTTTTTGGCTTATGAAAATAAGCACAAATGTGCTTTTTACCCAAAACCAACCACAAACAGATTAAAAAGGAAGACTAAAGAAGAGGAGCTTATTTCCAAAGGATGAGGGGTTTAAAAAGCAATATAATCTGCTGACTTTGTAGCTTAAACTTGGGGTCTTTAAAAAGTTTGCAAGACAAATTTTTTGACTTGTATGGTCAAATTAAAGGGGACGAGAACAAAAGGTTTCTAAAAAGGCTAAAACAACCATAATAAGCACAACAAAGAGTGCTTAAGAAGCTTCTACACAGCTTAGCACTTAAGAAACAATTTGGCTTTAATCAAATTTGACCAGAAAACCAAAAAGGACGTAAAAACTTACTTAATAACTAAAAATGGTGATTAAGTGGCTAGATTAACCCACAACACTCAGCCTAAACTGGCTGAGTGCTTGTGACCCATTCCATTACCCAGAACTGACCCATTTTGGGTTTAAACCAAACACCCCCTTAAACTTAAGTAAAAAAACTTTTTAACTTATTTAACTTAAAAACTAATTAAAACACACTGAGATTAGGGATAAATGGGATTATCAACAACCTTCAAAACATACTTTTCTCACAATTTGAACACGAACTGAGATCCACAATGAAAATTTAAGAAACTTGAGATAAACTTTAAATTTCAATTAACTTGCTTAAAAACAACAATGTTACAATAAAAAGTAAGCTGGAAGCTTAAGCTACAATTTTTATAAAAAGTTAAGTAAAAAAAAGCTAAGTAAAAACTAATGTCTCGGCTTGTGTTTTCTTGAGTTTATATAACCTCCAAAGGTCTTCTTCTTCTTCTTGTTGTGTTAGTTTGAGAAGTGTAACTCAGCAACCTACCTTGGCCCCATGATTACTTTTTGAGTACTTTTTAAAACAATCATCGCCATTGATACACCTTGGTTAAGGGAGATTGCCAGCAGTGGCCTTGAAACAGTTAGTGGGTGTGGGTTAGTATTAAACCGGGTACGGATGTTGGGTAAAAATGGGAAGGTAACTCTGATGGTGGAGGTTTGAGGAGGTTTGGCGGAAACAATTGAGAGGGTGAACGTTTATCTGGTTGGCAGGTTTTTTTTTTTTTTTAAAAGTTTTATTTGCCCAAGAAGAACCCCTGAACTTTCAGCTCTTTTCCATTTCTTTTGTTTCTTTTCTTTTAGTTATAAACAAGTTCAAAAATGCAAACCTGCCCTTGATGTTATTTAACACAAAAATTAAAGAAGGAAGAGCAATGGATTGTCAAAATTGGGTCCATGCGTTTATAAAAGATAAAGGGTTTTGGAAAATTGCAAATTCAGTCTCTTTCATATTTAAAACACTTTTTCTTTTATAAAACAATTATTCAGAATAGACCTTTAATCCCTAAGGTTTTATAAAAATTGTTTTTTTGGGCCAGGGTCTGGGCTTTGGGTTATTATTGGGCTTGTATTAGGGCCCATTACAGTGTGGACTGGGCTTTTGTTATTGGGCCTTATTTAAGGCCCAATAAGTTTGGGTGGTTTTGTTAGGACATAGGCTGGATTGGCTGATCAAGGGCTAGGAGCGGACCTTCAAAAGGCTTCACAGTCTCTTCAATGCACACAAATTGGGCTGTTGTCAGTGATTGAGCCCATTTGGTCTTCATCAGTCGTCGATTAATATACTATTGGGCTTTCCCGGCCCATCAGATGGGTTGAGATTGCATCCAATAGTATTCTTCAATTACGGCTCCGGTTTTGACTGTTAATTTGTTGAGTTGACTTTTGACTTTGACTTGGCTTTGATTTGGCTTTGTCCTTCACAGCTTTTCCATTCCGAGCCCAGTTTTGTCGTTTTAGCTTTGTTTTTCGTCCTTTTCTTGGTTATCCTTTTCCTGCACAACACAAGTGTAAAACAAACATATCTTTGGCAGTTTTTGTCTGTTTTTGGTCATTTAAGCTCGTTTTTAAAGTAAAAAAGGTATTTATTTAAGCACATACCAAATCCCCCATACTAAACGTCATTGCCGTGACCTCAACGCAAATGCTATGAAGTAAGCATTTACAAAACTAAGACTCTTGACCCCCATGAACTAAATAACTTTGAAAAGAACAAGTGTTTGTCAAAGGAAATGATCAATAGCTTTCCGACAAATCCTCCCGATTGAACAACCATTATTTGATGTACTTGACTACTCTAATTTTTTTTTTTTGATTTTTAATGGTTTGTCTTTCTTCTTAACTCACACTGGATTCATATAGTGAAAACTCCAAGAATGATCGACGGATTTTCCTGACGGAAAATTTCATCGTCCCCGATTTTTTCACTAGTATTTAAAGCCAGCAATATAAACGAGATCAGTTGTCGAGATAAGTTTAGGTGTAAAGCCCGCATACTTAAGACTTGTAACTTTTGAACATCAACCGACATGGATAATTGTTTACGTGTGGTGTGCTTGATTTAACTCAACCATAGATCAACTTATACTCATAGTCACAAAATAATCGTGACTCAAAGTCAACAATATATTAAACTTTGCTAACTTGATTTTATAGAACTTCAAAATTATTATTATTATTATTATTTTTTTTTTTTTTTTTTTTTTTTAAGTTCTTAAAGCTAGGAATGCGTTGCTTAGTTTGAACACCTACCTAGGCCTCGCTCCCTAGTAGGATATCACAACCAACGTCCGGTGTTCTTAGTTTAAAACCCACCCCGTTGCTACGTAGTGGAAAACATCACTTCAACACTTCTTTCCTAATATGGGCCTAAGGATAGTGACATAGTTTTGAACCCGCCACCTAGACTTTCTTCAAGTAATATCACGACACAAAAAGTCAGCCAAGTCCCCTAGAAAGCAAAGATGTCTTAGTTTGAACCCCCACCACGTGTTAGCGGAGTGGGATTATCACGACAACATCCTAATACTTTGCTCCCATAAATCACATGTACCTTAAGTGGCATTAAATCTTTTCTAACTTTTTGCTTTTAAGAATCAAGTCTTAAATTTTGGCAGCTTTTTCTGAAAACATCGAATTGACTTAGACAATCAAATCGAAACACGTATGATATAGGGGACGGATTATAAAAAGAAGCTTATGGAGAAAAGAACACAAGTTATCATATAAGTTTTTAGGACGTAATCTTGCTTGACACATAAACTTATATTCACATCTATCATTTCCTCGTTCTTCACTTAAGAATTCAAGCAATAGAATACGGAAAGCTTTGGCCTAAAAGAACTAGCTAGGGCTCAACACGCCCGATCGAGTCAAAAATTTATTCTTACTCTACCCAAAAAGACAAAAACACTTATTCTATTTTTGAAAATGTTTAAATTTTTTTCATTTTTTTGGTATTTTTGCAAAAATTTGGTGGTAAAACGGGATTGCGTGATAACAACGACTGCAGGCAAAAATCAAATCGAAGATTCCCCCCCCATACTAGAACTAAACATCGTCCTCGATGTTTCAAAGGGGTTTCTACGTAAATCTAAGGCCGTTTATGAAGTATGCCAAAAGATAAACGTTAGTCGATAAGATTTGGATACTGAATTCCCAAATTGAAGCTGAGGATGTGAAGCTCGAGTTAAAAATGACAGAATCGAGAGCCTTCACAATCCGGGAATACCTGGACATACAAAGCACACAGAACACGGGTAATGGAAAATATAAACCTTCTCACACAAAAACACTTATTTATTACATACTACGGATAAGAGGGGTGCTGTCCCACGGAAGCGCTTGTTTTAGGTCCCGACCTTGACCCTCCCCAGAATTATTGGCCATGGGGAACGTTTGGAGATCCGGACAACCTCGATCTTGGTAACGTCCCCCCCAAAGTAATTTTTGATACGATGGAACATTCACTTTAAAGTTGGGTCCCGGATTTTGAGATAGCTCCGAGGTGCCATAAGGAAAAACTTGGACAACGGTGAATGGTCCAGACCAACGGGATTTCAATTTGCCCGAGAAAATCTTCAGTCTAGAATTGAAAAGGAGAACACGATCACCAACGTTGAAAACGCGGTTTTTGATCTTAGCATCGTGTATCCTCTTGGTTTTCTCTTTATAGATCAGAATTCTCGTAGCATGATCACGAATTTCATGTAGTTCATTCAGTTAACTTTCCTGTGATCCACCCGCTGTTTGAAATCAAAATTGGTATGCTATAGACCCATAGCTTGTGCCTCTAGCACGATCGGTAATGACATGCCTTGTCTCCCTCTACACAAGCTTATATGGAGTACACCCGATGGTGTTTTTTTGTAGCTTTGCGGAAGGCCCCATAAAGCAGCAATCCTAGCTTTGTCCGACCAGGAGCAAAACGATTTTCCTTTCTCTCCACGGTCATTCAAGAATAACGCTTTAAAAACCACGATTTGAACACCTCAAACTTGCCCACTTAGGTTTGGGATAAAGCGGTTGGAGAGACGGTGAGTGACTCATACTTAAGCATGAACTTTTGTAATTGTTCCCGTCTTGCAAAAGTGAGTTCCGCGATCACTTATAGATAGCTCGTGTGCACCAATCGAGAGAAGAAGAGTTTTCAAAAATTTACAGACACCTCGGCATCATTCGTGGGGAGGCGCTTTTGCTTCGACCATTTTGACAAAGAGTCAACAAAGCCACTAGATGTAACTTGATCCCTCATAGAGAACGAACGGCCCACTAAAATCTATGCCCCAGATGTCAAAAGATTTTCGCAACTTTGATGGAGTTTTGTGGCAACTCATCACGGTGCGTAATTTTTCTTGACGTTGACAAAAGTCCCACAACGGGTGACAAAGTCATGGCATTCCTTGTAGATGGTGGGCCAATAGAATCCTGAACGAAGATTTTCTTGCTGAGTAATTGCATCCATAATTCCCCCTGAAGGTCCCCTTGTGGCAAGCTTTGAGAATGTCTAAAGCTTCTTGCCCGGAATGAGGAAACACAACGTCTTAATCAACCTGATCAGCACAGATCGTAAACAGGAAGGGATCATCCCAAAATAATGCTTGACATCCTTGAAGAAATTTATTTATTTGTGAAAAAAGAAAAAATTGGGTTCCCCCCATCCCTAATCACGAATTCCCGCATGGTAGTTTTTCAAGTTGCAACCAAGGGTACTTTGATCCTTAAGAGCATCCGTACCAAAGAGTCTCGAGAGGGAAATGCTTCATTATTTTTGTTCTCGAGTTTGTCTTGATGCGGATTTTCGAGTCTGGACAGATGATCGGCGGCGAGATTCTCAGCTCCTTTTTTGTCTCGAATTTCAATGTCAAATTCTTGGAGCAATAAGATCCACCGCATGAGTCTTGCCTTAGCATCCTTCTTGGCAAAGAGATACTTGATGGCAGAGTGATCAGTATACACTATGCTTTTTGACATAACAAGATATGACCGAAACTTCTCAAAGGCATACACCACAGCAAGTAATTCTTTTTCCGTAGTAGTGTAGTGAGTTTGAGCCTCGTTCATAGTCTTGCTAGCATAGTGTATAGGTTGAAAATGCTTGTTTTTTCTTTGCCCGAGGACTGCCCCAATTGCGAAGTCGCTAGCATCGCACATCAGTTCAAAAGGTAAGTCCCAGTCGGGAGCAATTAAGATCGGAGCCTCAGTCAATCTTCTTTTGAGTGTGTTAAAGGAATCGACACACTCTTCAGAAAAGACAAACGGAGTCTCTTTTTCAAGCAAATGAGTCATAGGACGGGCAATCTTTGAGAAGTCCTGAATGAATCGCCGGTAAAAACCGGCGTGCCCAAGGAAACTACGGACACCTTTGACTGAAGTCGGATGAGGGAGTTTAGCTATTACTTCGACTTTAGCTCTATCAACCTCAAGTCCCGACTTAGAAATTTTATGTCCGAGAACAATGCCTTCCTTTACCATGAAATGGCTCTTTTCCCAGTTTAAAGACAAATTGGTGTCTTCACACCGTTTCAACATCTTTTCTAAATGGGTTAGGCACGTGGAGAAAGGATGTCTCCAATGACCGAAAAGTCCATCCATCGATTACTTTCCAAACGTTTTTTCAATCAGATCGTGGAAGATTGCCATCATAACATCTTTGGAACGTCCAGGAGCATTGCATAGCCCAAAAGGCATCGACGATAAGCAAAAGTTTCCGTATTGGGCATTTAATGTGGTCTTTTCTTGAACTTTTTGGGTCGATTGGAATCTGAAAGTAACCCAGAAACATCGAGGAAACAGTAGTATATACATAACCTGCTAGTCTTTCGAGCATTGGTCCATAAAAGGCAAAGGAAAGTGATCTATTCGGGTGGCTTCATTATGTTTTCTGTAATCAAATACATACTCGCCATCCCGTGACCAATCGAGTAGGATTCACTCATTCTCTCAATTTTGGTGATGACAGTCATACCCTCCTTTTAGTACACAGTGTACCGGCCTCACCCAAGGCTGTCAGAAGATGGGTAAAATCAATCCAGCGTCAAGAGGATTTTTCAACCTCCTTTTTGATAACATCGTGAATTTTTGGGTTGACCCTTCTTTGACTTCGCAAACAGATGGTTCCATAGTCCTCTTCCATTAAAATTTGTGAGTACAAAATTCCTGGCTAACACCTTTATGTCGGAGAGTTCAAGCGATTGGCTCGCTTGTGGGACCTTAAGAACCATAGAAGTGCTGTCTTTTCCTCATCTTTTTAAGTCTTTTAGCAATTATTACAGCAACGTTATCGTCACCTTCCTAAAATTGCGTATTCAAGATGAGGTGGTTAGTTCCTTTAGTTCAACACTCAGGGAGGTTTCAATTAATGGAAAAGGTTTCAACACGTTTTAGCTGCACAGATTTAGTTCTTTCCTAACTTCAGCATATATTGTTTCATGCTTTGGAGGGGGGGTGGTGTTCACTGTTCAAAATTGCTTCTAGAAATCAGGAACCCCCTCAGATCCTGATAAGTGGATCAACTTCAAACAAGTTGGGATCATCTTCTAAGAGCAAGAAACGAATCTGCTTCTTTCCATTAAAGAGAAAGTCCACTGTCCCCGAAAGGAGTGAGAGTTTAGAGAAGCATAGAAACAATAGGCTCAAAATATGGAGTCGATTGCCACTCGGCGATCACGTTTTGAAAAATCCTAGGACCACCTTGAGAATATCTCATCACCAAAGAGCCATTCGGATGACTCGATTTTGTTTGCCTCATATGGTCGTAATCCTGCTGTGTATTTTGAGGTTTGGTCCAGGTTTGATGTGATGGCTTTCCTTGCCAACACGAAGGGTAATCTCTCCACCTAAAACAACTATCAATAGCATGACTTGTTTTTTAAGAACAGTCGCCCGACAATCAAAGGGACACGGGTCCTGGTTCAAAATCCACAACTACGAATCAGCTGGAAAATGAAAAAAAAAAAAAAAAAAAATCCCTTCCCCACCATTAGACGACGTCTTAGCAATACCAATTGTTCATTCAGTGATTGAACGATCTGCTAGCTCTAACGACATGCAGTTAGGGGTAGTTCAGAAGAGACGAGATTTTATTTCAGACAGAATAAGGCATGAGATTAATGCTCGCACCTAGATCTGACAATGCGTTGCATGTAGTATCACCGGAAATTCACAAGGAATCATAAATCGGCCGGCCAGGGACTCCAAGTTTCTTTGTAATTGTTGAGGATGACCGCTGAACAGTCTCATTCAAAGATCCTTGCCAATCTCGCATTAATTTTTTCCTTGTTTCCCAAATTCAAGGTTTTTAAAGTTAAGCAAATTTAGCAATGACATCAAGGCATCGTTAAAGCTAATCTCGAAAACTTAAATCCCTAAAGTTTTCATAGAATTTCTCGATTTGGTCGTTAGCATTTTCCTTGCGCCTTTCATCATTTCTTCGTGATGGAAATGGAGAATTGATCTTTAGGAACTGGAGTAACAACAGGAGCAACATTGGGCTCCAGGATTGGATAACAGTCCTGAATTTGAATAACAGGAAGGTTGGACTCTTCGTGCTTCCATTATCAGCAGGAAAGGGGGGGGCAAAATCGTGTTCCTTTGTCACCATCGACATCTTGATATAACGGCTTCGGTCCTTGGATGTAACACCACTTCGGGTATTGATACCTTTAAATCTTCCTTAGGGTTGGTAACAAGTGTTACCACTAGAGTTCCAGAACCGTAAGAAGAAGCTGTATTAGCAGTAATAAATTGTGAAAGCAATATCAGTCAAATTTTGCCATTTTGGGATTGCAGGTTTTGACCTTGTTCTGCATGTGTCTCAACACCTGCATCATTACTGTGACATATCTTGCAAAAATCTGTTTTTTGACACACCGGTGTCTGAGAGCAGGTCCTTAGATTACTACTGGTTGATTATCAACCTTGAAGAACCGGAGGTCGATAAATCTGACCTTGGATGAAAGTGTTTCCTCTGTTTGGAATTGAAGTTATTTCCCTCGATTGAAATTGTTTTGACTATTTGCTGAGGATTCTGAAACTGGAGGAAAACCAGAGGTCGAATTTGATTTGAGACCATAGCGCAGTCCCGATAACCCAGAATTACTTGATTGAAATGGCCGCAGCGCCTTGGACACATACTCTTGGAATTGTCATGTACTGTTCTGTAGTGGCTGACAGTTTGATAAAGAATTGAACCTCCCCCACAAGTTTCACAACTTTTGTTCAACCGCTTTTAATACGGGGCGTAAGCCTGGGGTTTGGTTTTCTTTCTATCGAAATTAACGCCCGAAAACCAGGTCTTTGAGTTTCAGCAACATCAATAAATTGCTGGGTGGAAAGAGCTGGTACGCATTTTTAGCTACAACAGCTTTGTTTCTTGACTGACGTACCTTAGACTTGCTCTCGATAATTTTTAAACATTCTCGAGGCATTTTGTCTAAGAAGTTACCACCGGCAGCTGAGTTCAATGAATCTTGATCATTGGAGTTTAGGGCATTATAGAATGTATCGAGTTGATGCAATTCTGAAAACCCATGATGAGGGCATCCCCTTAAAAGATCATTGAAACGATCCCAAGCCTCATAAAACGTCTCATCAAATTTTTGCTGAAATCTCCGTGATTTCATTTCTGAGATTTGCGTTTAGAGGATGCGGCAGAGTATGTTAATAAATATCGAAACAAGATCATCCCAATTTCAATCGAACCGAGGGGTTCTTTTTCTAAGCCAAATCCCGGGCTGCCCCTTCGAGAGAAAATGGAATAAGCATAAGCTTAACCAGACGTATTTGGTACTGACGGAATCTTACATCGTAGAAGTGATCTTGTTGAAAGAACGGATGTGAGCATGTGACTTCTTTATCGCGTCCCAAAAAATTGCTGATTTTGAACAAGATTTAGAAGACCATACTTGACCCAAAGTTATTCGCGTGATTTCCAATAATTACTATCGCATCCTCGTAACCCTCGGTGGGTGCTTCGAGCAATTGCGCCATAGTACGATTATCAGCCATCGCAACTATGGGAGGATTATCAGGTTTCTCAAGGTTAGATGATTCAACAGAAGTTTGTCGAACTTGTGGTTGTCGACGTCTACGGGCTTGAGAACGAGTGCGCATGCACAAAATAGGAGTACAAAAGGAAAATTTACACTAATCTTTTTTTTTTTTTTTTTTTTTTTTTTTTTTTGGCTTTTTCAAAAATTGATTCACAATTGATTTTAACGGACAAGGAGATAGGACAACTTAAACCAATTAATCTGCTTACTTCACGGTAGCTCTCAAAAAGATAAACTCACAGGTGAGCGGAGGAGTAGGAATAGCGCGAAGCTTATTTCTCCTTTCGGGTCGTAGTTCCTAGGAACAACCCTCCTTATACCCACTTTATAGTTTGTTCAACTTTCCGAGGTGAGCCGTACGTCGTAAGAGACACAAAAGGCAAGTTTTTAAATCTTTTGTTCGAGTTGGGAACCAACAAGTTCACCGGAACTTATTATGATAATACCTCAGTTGAGAATATTATATTTTGGTATTTTACCAAGTTGTGAATTTTATTTCTTTTTTATTATGGACAATGTTTTTATATTTTTGATTTTTTTTTTCTTTTTTGGATTTTTAAATGATAATTATACTAAAAAGAAATGAAAAATATTTTTGTACTTTTTTTTTTTTATTTTTATATTTTTATAATAAAAGAAAATATTCACAGTTTCAAAAACAGATGGCCAAACGTAACGATAAACGTTTGCACAGCCTCCCCGGCAGCGGCGCCAAAAATTGATCCGCTCAGACTATACCTTAAAATACATATAATATAATAAAATATCAAATATATAGTAAGGATAGTCTAGGAGCAGAGTCAATGATACCGAGAAGTAGTATAGAGCTTTCCCGGGTCGTAAATCCCCAACGAGGCTGGAATGGTAAATCGATACGAATGAATTGATGATTTGAATTGAGAAACAAATGATTTTGATTTTTAATTAGATAAACTAAAATTAATTAAAGAAAACTAAAATTATTCTACGGGAAACAAGCAGTGGAAAATGGGAACCTTAAATAAACTACGGGGAACAAAAATAGTTATACGGATAAATCCTAAACTACGGGAGCATAAATAATGGCAAATGAAATCCTAAGAAACCTACGGGGAACATAAATAGGCTAAAAATACTTAACTAAAATAATTAAATCTAATAAGCTAAATTAAACAAGGCAATTATATACTAACCGTGTAATTAAGTCGCAAGCTAAAAACTAAAAATTATAAAAATAAAGTCCTAAAATTAATTTTAAAATTTGAATAAATTAAAAATATTCTAACTTGAAAGAAAATGTAAAAATTTTCAAAAACGGAGTTAAAAAGCGAACAAAACGGTAAGAAACGAAAAATGCGGGCTCGTAAACGGGCCCGGAACTGAATTTTTAGCAAAAATTACTCTACATATGCTTTTATAATTTTCCTACAAACTAGTTGATTAAAGAAAATTTTCTAAAAAAGAAAAATAATTTTTTGTTAATTTTTGTATTTTTTATGAATTTTTAAATACTAATTAAAACTAATTAAATAGAAAAAGACAGAAAATATAACTACAAAAAATCTAAAAAAAATCAAATTAAATAAAGAAAAAGTTGAGGAATCTAAAAATATAAAAAGCCCTAAAAGTTACTGTAGCATTTTATATTAATTAAACTAATTAAAATTAACCCTAAAACTAATTAAATTAAATTAATTATTTAACTGGTGGCTAACTACAAGGACTAAGCCTAAGACACAAGACAAACTGTAACGAGGCTAACTAACCCAGGGACTAACTATTTTAACTAAAACATCAAAACTACACAAAATGTCCCCGAGAATGACCCCGATTACAACTAAGTCCTAAGTGCTTAGTTTACAAAACTTAAAAAAGCACAAGTATAAAGCAGCTTAATGGCAACATTTTAATAAAAGTCAACTAGAGCTAAAAGTCATAAAATAAGCAGAAAAGTAAGCGTTTTGGACTGCAAAAGCTAAAATAAAAAGCTTTGTTCAGCTTATTTTTTACTTTCTTTTGGGACTATAAGCTAACTAGAATAAGCAATAATTCATGGGGGACAGATAAATAGGAGAGGGGAGTCCTAAAATAAGCTAGGTTATCTAATATAAGCCCTAGAATAAGCTGAACTAAGAACAAGCTAAATTGACAGTTTAAATAAGAAAACAGAAAAATGGGAGCTTTAAGCTTAAAATAAGCTATGCTAGAGGGTGAGATAAGCTATAATATTTCAGGGACTTAAAGAACAATTATTAAGCTACAATAAAAAGCTAAAACACCTAAGTGCTTAATATCTAAATAAGCTAGAAAATGGGGCTGAATATGGTGCTCAGCACCAGGGGAGCTGCCAAACAGTGGCCAAGGGGCTTTTTTGGCTTATGAAAATAAGCACAAGAGTGCTTTTTAGCCAAAACCAAACATAAACAGATTAAAAAGGATGACTAGTGAGCTTATTTCCAAAGGATGAGGGTTTAGAAAGCAATATACCATAAGCCTTGCTGAATTTGATAGCCTACACTTGGTGGTTCTTAAAATGTTTTGCAAAGAACAAATTTTTTGACTTGTATGGTCAAATTAAAGGGGACAGAACAAATGGTGTTCTAAAAAGGCTAGAAACAACCATAATAAGCACAACAAAGAGTGCTTAAGCTGTCTACACAGCTTGAGCACTTAAGAACAATTTGGCTTATTCAAATTTTGACAGAAAACCAAAAGGACTTAAAAACTTATTTTATAACTAAAAATGGTGATGTAAGTGGCTAGATTAACCCTACACACTCAGCCTAAAATGGCTGAGTGCTTGTGACCCATTCCATACCCAAACTGACCCATTTTGGGCTTTTACCAAACACCCCCTTAACTAAGTAAAAAGAATTTTTTACTTATTTAACTTAACACCAAATAAAACAAACTGAGAGATTAGGGATAATGATAACAACAACCTATAAAAACATACTTTTCCTTCACAATTTGAACACGAACTTGGAACTCCACAATGAAAATTTAAGAAACTTGAGATAACCTTAACTTTCAATTAACGTTGCTATAAAAACACAAAGTTAACAATAAAAAGTAAGCTGGAAGACTTAAGCTACAATTTTTATAAAACGTTAGAGTAAAACAAAGCTAAAGTAAAAACTCATGTTCTCGGCTTGGTGGTTTCATTCGGCTTGTGTTTCTTCAATTTATAGAAGTCTCTCAGTCTTCTATCTTCACTTGGGTGTGTTTGTTGTGTGTCTTGAAGTCCTTCATCCAATCACAGCCATTGATTATTAGTTGTGCTTCTTTCAGAGCTCATTCCACCATTGATTTATCTCGAAGTATGAAAGATTGCCAACATGGACAGTTTGTTATGCTAGTGGGGAATGGGTTAGGGTTAGGACTGGGTTAAGGTGGGGTTGGGTAAAAGGGAGAGAGCCATCTTGTGACTTTGTGGGGTTTAATGGTGAAGGCGGGAAAAAAGGTTGAGGAGATAAACAGTGGTTACTTAGCAGGTTTGAAAGTTTGGAATGATGGCAAAAAGGGACCCTGGACTTCTTATTTCTTTCCATTTCTTTTTGTCCTTTTTATTTAGTTATAAAAGAGTTTAAAAAGTTGGCATAAACAGCCCTTGTGTTTTAATCAAAAGGATTTAAAGAAGGAAATGGTGAATTGCAGTTTCGGCCCTTGTGTTTTATAAAGAGATAAAAGTTTTGGAAACTTGCAAATTCAGTCCCTTATATTTTTAAAACACTTTTTCTTTTTACAAACATTTTTAAACTTGACAATTTAGGTCCCCAGGGTTTATAAAAAATGGTATTGGGCCAGTAATGGGCTTGGGTTATGTATTGGGCCCAACTGGGTGTGTTTGGGCCCAATAAGGTTCAGGCTTGTGTTATTGGGCTTTTTAAGGCCCAATAAGGTTCAGGCGGGTTTTGTGTGTACACTGGCTGAGATTGGTTTGTTCAAGGGCTAGGATCGGGTCTTCAAAGTCTTCATAGTCTCTGTCAATTGCACACAAATGGGCTGTTGTCATTGATTGAGGGCCCATTTGGTCTTCACAGTCTTCGTTAATATACTATTGGGCTTTCCCGGCCCATCAGATGGGTTGAGATTGCAACCAATAGTATTCTTCAATTACGGCTTTGGTTTTGACTGTTGATTTGTTGAGTTGACTTTGACTTTGACTTATCTGATCTTTGGCTTTGCTTTGGCCTTGTCTTTTACAGCTTTTCCATTCCGTGTCTGGTTTTGTCATTTTTTTGCTGTGTTTTCTGTCTTTTGATGTGATATCCTTTTCCTGCACAACACAAGTGTAAAACAAACATATCTTTGGCAGTTTCTGTCTGTTTTTAGTCATTTGAGTCCGTTTTCAATGGAAAAAGGTATGTGTAATTAAGCACATACCAACAATCTTATGTGTGTTTTTGAGTATGTTCTCCCATCCACTCTCTCTCTAGCTTTCTCTCTTTAAGTTTTCTAAGTGTGTGAAAATCAATATCCTTTAATTGGTATCAGAGTCATGGTTATATCTTGGTTCCTTTAGTGTTTTGGTGTGGTTATTTAAGCTTATTGGTTCGGCTTATTGGGTTTATTTCTTTTGAGTTTCTAAGCAACATATTTGATGTCATAGTTTTTTTGCTACTGTTGATATCATCAAAACTATTTCCAAAACCTTTTTTATAAAATCCTTACCAACTTATTTACTTTGTTGTTCACGTGGCATATTTCTCTTCTATACAAAACAGTATCTCATCTTCATTTTTCTTTGTTAGGATTTTATTTGCTTCTATTTCTTTTGTTTTGGTTGTCACGGTTGTCTTTCTAAGCTCAAATGAACTTACAAAGTTAAAATCATGCCTCTACAAAGATGAACTTAAGGAAGAAAGAAAGGTCAATGAAAATGGCTAAATAGCTCTAATAAAGTAAGTCAATGTATCAGTGAGCAAATACCAAACCAAAAGAAGAAAATTCTTGGTGGTAAACAGCTCACTGAATCATCATCCAAAATTAATGGTAAAGAGAACTCTTTCATACCTGCCTTCATGGATTATGACCATGAAATGGTCCCAAAATCCAAAGACTAGGTTGAGAGACTCAACCCTGACAGTAAACTTCCAAACTTTAACACTGGAAGAATTCTAGTCCATGAAAGTCAAGTTGTCAATAAGTGTCTTTAACTCACTGAGGCAACCAATGATCCTGAGTCTTCAAAAGAGTCAGGATCAGAACCTCAAACCCCTCTACCTCCACTAAAAAATCTTCAGGGAGCTTCTCCAAGCTCTGAGGTAATGACATTGACTTACCAAGATCACTCTCTAAGGAGAGATCTGGTTTGGGTACCATGAAACACACAAAGCCTGAAACCAAAATATTACAAACACGAGTGCTTTAGAATTTTTGTCCATTGTTTCTGATACTGAACCAGTCACTTCTTTAGTTCCTACTAAAGTCAAAACCAATGACCAAGAATCTAAAATTGATGACCTAACAAAACTGGTCCAAATGTTAATGGATGAGAAGATTAACTCCACTCTCAGGAACCTAAATTTGTGTCCTTAAAGCCTGAATCATCTAAGTCAATTAACTCATCTAAACAAAGTTAGGAGTCTAAACCAAATGGCAAGAACCCTGATTCATCAAAACCAGTTAGACCAAAACACTTTAGAAACCCCAAGCTCAAATGTAGCTTTGAGCAATTATACTAATCAAATTCATTTGATGATTGTTATAAGGAATCCCTACTAGACATGAAAAGCAAGAAAGAACATAGACCTCAGATCATGATATGACTTTCATCACTAAAAGTAGTCAAAACTACAAAGGCACGCCTTACAATATGCTTCTCCTTCCAAACGATCCTAAAACCAAGTGCAAAGCCTTACATTACCATGCACATTATTGTAGCTCAATAGACCATCGCCCTGATGATTGTAGAAATTACCCCCTGAGTGTCGGAAAAAATAAAATGTGGAAGTTGTGACCATTTTAAAACTCTTAGACACAATCGAGTCATTTCCAGTCAGAAGAGGGTGTACTACTGAGTCCCTCTCCATCCATGAGGTTCGTCATTGGAGTGAGTTGCACCACTTGGTCTAATGTGCACTCAACCACTGACCATAATAATTTTGAACACTTTAAGAGATGTGAGAAACTTCATGCTACCAAAGCCAAAGATCCCATAAAGAAGTGGGTTCACAAGAGAAACAAACCAAGTTTATTATTTGTGTAGAGACACATCAAGGAGCCCATTTAATACCTGGACAGTGGATGCTCAAGGAGTACGAATGGTGTCAAGATTTCTGCACAAATATGTAAAGCAACCAGGTCCTAAGGTAGTGTTTGGTGATAACTCATCTTGTATTACTGAGGGATATAATTCAATAAACTGTGGTGGTATTATTTTCTCTAAGGTAGCCTTTGTTATGGTCTTAAATACAATCTAATAAGCATCAGTTAACTTTGTGATGCTAAATATATTGTTTAATTTAATGATAAGCAAGGAACAATCTTTAATGCTAACAAGGAAATTGTATTGATAGCCCCAAGAAGAAATGATGTATATGTCCTTGACATGTCATCACTGACTCCAAATGGAGTCTGCTTCTTTGCCAAAGCCTCAGAAAGTGTAAATTGGCTATGGTACAAAAGGCTATCACACCATAATTTTAAGAACATTAATAAATTTACTAAGCAAACAAGGTCCTTGGCCCTTCCTTTACTTGTTTATTTTCAAAGGATAAACCATGTTTCTGCATGTGAAAAAAGGAAAGCATAAACAAGCCTCTTTTTAAAAATAAACAAAATACTTCTCTATTAAGAAAAAAATGCTTGTGTCTTCTTCATATGGACCTCTTTGGGCCTGTCAGTCCAATGTCCATCAATCATGAGAAATATACCCTATTCATTGTTGATAAGTACTCAAGGTACACATTGGTTCACTTTCTCAAGAAGAAGAGTCAGGCAGCTAAAATGATTATGTCTTTTATCAAGACGGTGGAAAACCAAAATGATGTAAAAGTCAAACAAATCAAAACTGATAATGGGACTGAGTTTAGAAACTCTGAGCTTGAGAGTTTTTGTGATTAGAAAGGAATTTATCAGAACTTCTCTTCTCCCTATACACCTAAACAAAATAGTGTAGCTGAAAGGAAAAACAGAACTCTCATTGAGGCTGCTAGAACCATGATAAATGCCTTAGTATCTTTAAAGCATTTCTAGACGAGGCAGCAAAATATTCTTGTATACTCCAGAAACGAGATCAATCATTGTCAAAAGACGATGATAAGACACCCTAAGAGATATCAAGAAAGAATTCCTCTACAAGTATTTTCATGTATTTTATTCCTGTGTTTATTCATTAATCACGAAGGATCACTAGTGAAATTTGATGTGAAAGCTGAAGGAAGATATTTTCTAGGATAACTCCATTCCAACTCTAAAGCCTAAAAAGTCTTCAACACAAGAAGACAACAAATAAAGGAGACTAATCATGTTACATTTTATAAGAGTATGAAAGCCATCAGGTTTATAAATATCATAAATAGATCCAAGGTTTTAGAAGCAAGGATGATAGTACAGTTTTGGTCTCTTATGAAGCAACCGATCTACTAAGAAAGCTTTGAGAACCGATCTACTAGTCTTCAACAACCGAACAACTTGCAACCAAACAACTTTTTTTCAATATCAACCGAACAACTTGTTTTTCAATGTCAATCGAACTACCAGTTTACATGTGAGAACCGAATAACTTGTTTTCAATATCAACCGAACAACTTATTTTCAATATCAACCGAACAACTTGTGTTCAATATCAATCGAACAACTTGTTTTCAAATGAACCGAACTACTTGTACCGAACGATCAAAGCATTAGGAACCGATTTAGCAAGTTCATGGAAACAAAATCTCACGTTTTAAGTCGTTTTTGGTTTTCTCAGTGTAGAATATTAGTAATCTCTAACAACAAGAACTAGAGAGATAAAGTGGGAAGGAAGGAAGTATTTTAGAGAGAGAAAGAAAAGAACATAAAATGCATAACTATGTGAAAATACAACCAACCAACCACCTCTCTAAGGCATGGAGAGGTGTATTTATACTTACAAATGACACGTGGGCTTGGGCTTACATGGATTAATCCATGGGCCTTTGCTAACTAACTATGTAAGTTTCTAAAAATTACTTAAGAGCTAACGACTATTATCTATGGAAGCGACCGACACTTTCCTAGGAATTTTGTATTCCTAACAATCTCCCACTAAGGGAGGTCACTCTATTTTACAAAAACTTAAACTTAGCATACTATGCTTTAACTTTAGTCTTGAGCTCGTTTAACTTCGAATAATTGACTTGTGATTTGATGTAGTGATCATTGACTTTTAGGTTTGGGCTTGTTCCTTAGCTTGTCTTGAATGTGATCTTGAACACCTTGAGATCATCAACCAAGCATAATCTCTATTCGCCATCTTGTGAACTTGTAACTTCTGGACCGACATGCTCATACCTTATGCATCTCTCTTGAGGTTCTTTAACTTTAATACTTCGTCACTTCGGGAAAGACGTATGGATAGAGTGACAAAAACTTTTATAAATTCATTGACTTTAATACTCGTCACTATCAAGAAAGAGTACTTATCAAAGCAGCGGAAGTCTTGAAACGTGTACTTGAGCTTTCATGATGTCTTTATGTTTGTCGGGTATGAGCATGTGGCTATGAATCTTGTGAGTTAACTGGAATCATGTACCTTCACCTCTATCTTTTAAGTACCTGTCATTAAAACAGTTAGCAATAAACGGGGGACGAATATAGCTTTGTCATTCGCCCGTGTTTGGTTGGAGTAACCTTTGAATCGTGAGGATCGACCTGTGATCAGGTAGATTCAATTTAAGAAGAATCTCCTTGACAGGATTTCCAACTAAAGTATAGAATCTTTCTAACACATTTGTAAGATTCATCAAACCTCAGATGTTCTCATTATCGAAACGTCTCAAAGCATACAACACGATAAGAGTGAACAGTGAGTACGTCTCACCGATTGAATACAAAAAACGATTTGAAAATCAATCGACTGTGTCCACTTGCATAAAGTGATTTTGTGACACATCTAGAGTGTTAATCATTCAAAATTCATTCATCAATCGTCAAGTTCATAACCTGGAACAAGTTGATTCTTATAGATCCGCACATCGTTTTTCTTTCCATTGTCACAAGTTTGATTCATATAAAATCGCATAAGTCACCTACCATGAGCTTGTTTGATGTTGGCTCAAGCAGGATTTCCATCTTCACTGTGAATAATATCACTCGGATGTTCTGGCAAAATCATAAGGATAATGCGTAGTACTCTTAATGTATATCTTGTTATTCACATTGTGGCGACCTAAAGCGAAGCATAATTTTTGACAAGTGTCCTATGAGATTTATGGATGATCTCTTTTGGCTCTAGACTTAATAGTGCACTTTGTTTTTAGTGATCGGAGGCTGGAGCAGACTGCCACCTTTTCAATATCAACTAACTCAGAGTGAGAAAGTTGATAGAAATGCGTGTAATCTCCGTGAGAAATGAAACAAGAGTCTGTTAAGAGACCTTGATGGATAGGGAGGGTTGTGCATAACGTCACTAGGTCCATGGCAGTCTTCAATGTCAGACAACACCTTAATTCTTACAATTCTTTTTAATTCTTCAACCCCTTTAGTGCATAACGTTACCATTTATCCTTACAATTCTTTTTAATTCTTCAACCCCTTCAGCGCTTACCGAGACTTCATAACTAGTACCTTGTTGGGTTTGTTCCAGTACTAGCTCCATCTCAGTCGGCACTTTTCCTGATTCTCACTTTTTCTCCTTTTGTATCATACCTAAGGACTTCTACACTATCTAGTAGATATCCCTGGGTAGATCCCTCCGGTTCTGGCTGGATCATGGGATTTGAATACCTATGCCTAACCACCTTATAACTCCATAAATTTAAGTACATGGTCGGTCTTTTGGGTATTCCATGCAAATCACCAAACATCATTGATAAATGTTCAACAAAGTTTTATAATAAAATACTTCAAAAGATTTACACTTTGAAAACTTTTTCATCAACACTAAAAGCTTCCCCTTAACATGTGCGCACCGAATCGTAGTACATGCTAAGTTGAGTAGTGCTATTGAGTCCATCTTATTGATCACATTTCAATACAAATTAGATTCAGTTTAATCACATTTTCTCCCCTTATCCAAAATGTTAATCCCTTGATATTTTGGATATCAATTGATTAAACGTTCGGGGATAAAATGTTACATAATATCTAACAGGAACATTTTAATGCTCCCCCTTAATTTTTGAGGGTTTATAAGACAGTGCTGAGTACAATAATTTGAAAAAAATTGAATTCACTAAGAAATTCTTGAAAATTTTTGTACTCGAGCACTCCTTAATATCACCATAATGTCTATACTACATATACACAAATTCACAAGTTTTAATTATTCACGAGGATTGACCTGTTATGATAAGGACATCATATGATAAATCATATGGTCCTTTGCAGCAGCCGAAAGTCACCCTCGTACGGTCTCCCACCAACAAATTTCTCCAAACTTCGCATAATCCTCCTGGTCTTTAGCTGTTTGTTAATTGCCTGGATCATAGCTCCTGCTTTGTCTTTGTCACTTGCTCCAGATAATTCTTGGCAGTGGTATGGGTGTGTGAGCACTAGTCAAATTTATATATGTATAGTATAAATCCCGTGACAATTCTTTCCAAATTACTTCTCAAACAAGAGAAATAAAAGGGTAAAATCTCACTTAAGAAAACACAATACGTATATTTTTAACCGGGAAGTATTTTCTTCTCGGGTCGTATCCCAACGAAGTCGTGAATTGAAATTCGGGAATAATTCGGATTCGAGTCAAGAATGAATAAAGGATTTTTGAATTTTGAATTACACTACGAATATAATAGCACAATTAAACTATAGAAACAATTAAAGGATTAAAAACGTTTAACTAATACAAAAAATTAACAAACGTATATTAAAAATGCGAGCTAAAACTGAAATTTAAAATCTAAAGCAATACTTTTAACAAATTTGATACCTAAAAATCACAAATTTAAAAAGAAAATTTTAGGAAAAAGAATTAGAATTTTCCAACTATTTTTGAATTTTCTATGAATTTTTAAAGAAAAATGAATTACTAAAAATACACTTTTTCTAAAAATTAAAACTAAAATTCTATTTTTATTTTTCAAAAATACTAGAATGAAAAAGAAAATTATTACAAAAAGAATTAGATTTTTCCAAACATTTTTCTATTTTCTATGAATTTTTTAAGAAAAATAAATTACTTAAAATCTATTTTAATTTTTAGAAAATACAAATTTAACTGGAAAAATAAAGAAAAATGGTTTTTAACTACTAAAAAGGTGCAGAAAACTAAAGGAATAAAAATGCCCAATTTTTATAAAGCAATTGAACCCTAATTTTACTAATTAAAACATAAACCCTAATTTTATTAAAACTAATTTTGAAAATATTAAAACTATTTTATTATTCTAAAAAGACAGGGTAGAAAGTGAAACAAGAGAAAGTAAAGGGTAGGCGGGGTAAGTAACTGAAATTTACACTCTAGTTAAAACAGACAACCTTTAACTATCAAGAAAGTACAAAACAGACCCTACGATCTAACTTATTTTTGGCTTATTAAAAAATGAAAATTAGCAAAAACTTAAAACTACAAAGTTAAGCCTGAGCTTATACTCTACAACTTTAATAAAAGCTTATTGAACTTTTAACAACTGAATAAGCTAGAAATTAAGCATTTAATTCTGTATCTCAGAAACTAAGGTGTTTCCTTTGAAATCTAACTTTTCTAGTCTTTGGCTTATTACTAGCTTAATTCTTAATGAAAGTTAAAACTAAAAGATGCTAAATGAAGCTTATATTGTGTACTATAGATTTCTAAAAAGAAATAAGCTAATAGTAATCTAGATTAATGAGAAATTTGCTATCAAATAGTGAAAGTTCAAGCTTTTTACTAAAATTAAGCTAATCTTATGAAGCTAATTAGCTTATTACAAAATCTTAGAAACTGAAATTTTGGAAATAAGCTATCCTATAAACTTTGAACAA
The DNA here is from genome assembly GCA_026074375.1 of Tanacetum coccineum. Lineage (NCBI taxonomy): Eukaryota > Viridiplantae > Streptophyta > Magnoliopsida > Asterales > Asteraceae > Tanacetum > Tanacetum coccineum. Next base: position 31 of record BQNB010060114.1, on the reverse strand, counting down.
ACCTAGATAAAAAGCTTTTTGAAATAACAAC
>BQNB010060113.1:0-37053 GCA_026074375.1 Tanacetum coccineum | reverse complement strand
TTTCTATTACATGTGCTTATTTAGTATAAAAATGCTTAATAGTTTAAACCATTTAGTCTTAGTATAAAAAAACCAATCTGTCATTTTCTTTTGCTTATTTCGGGCTTATTTTTAAGTTTTAAAAATTTTGTTTTCACAAAAGTTGTTGGTTTACAGCTTATTTATAAGTTGTGTAAAAAAGTTTTTTTTAAAAAAGCAAAAAGGGAAGATGGAAGTCCAAGGTGAACAAGGCTCGAACCTTGGACCTCAACACCCTCAACCTTTCACACCACACACTCAAACCATCTGCCCTTGGGACTTCTTCGGTATAACTTTGCAGTGTTAATTATTTATAGTCATTTCTAGCTCCTTTTTCGTATTAAAAGCCGTAGCTTATTTTTGCTCTTTCGTAGATTATTTGATAGGCTGGCTTATCCAGCTTATTTTTCCTAGGATCTTCATAGCATTTAGGACTTTTGTGCATTTTTCAGATTTTTCCATAAGTGTTTAATATTTTTAATTAATTTTCTTTTTCAAAATTTTTGAAAAGTCATTTAAAATTAGTAAATTAATTCAAAAAATTACAAAAAAATAGTTTTTCATTTTAGAAATAATATTTTAAGGTTTACAAAGTTTAAAATCAGTTTCATCATTTTTAGAAATTTAATTTCATTTTTAGCTTTTTTAATTTAAGTTTAGAAATTAGTTTTAAGTTATAAAAAGTAGTTAAAAATAGTTTTCTTAGTTATTATCATATTTTAGACTTTTCTAAAGTAGAAAATCATTTTTTGGAATTTTTAGGTATTAATTTGTCATTTTCTAGAATTTTAAATAGATTAAATAGGTTTTTAATTCATAAAAAATTATTAAAAACTCAAAAAAATATAATTCCTTTTTAGAAAATTTTCTTTTATCATTTTAGAGGTTTAGAAACTAAATTTTCATTTTTAGGGTTAATTTTGATTTAGTTGATAACTTAGACGCGTTTTAGGACTCCCGTTATTTGAGTTTTTTGTTAATCGCCTTATTTGTTAGTATTAGCATGCCTTTTTTGTCTTTTTTGTAGAATTAGAAATCAAATCCAATCAAATCTTGTTCCATTCAAACATCAAATATCAAACCAACTATCGACTCTCAAATTTGCATTCCTCGTCAGAAAACGACCCGAGAATATCATATACTACTCGGATTTCATTGATTTTCTTTCTTTAAACCTTTTCAAGGGATACATGATTTGGTTTTGGGTTAATATAAGTAGTATTATTATTTATATGTACCTAAAGCAAGAAGTCAATCATCCATTTGAACAAATCATTGGAGATTTACATTCAGCACCTCAAACCAGAAGGATGACAAAGAGTGTGACTAAACATGGTATGTTTAGTTCAGTGCAACAGAGGATCAACTACAAAGATATTCAAAATTGTCTGTTTGCATGTTTCTTATCACAAGCAGAGCCCAAAAAGGTAATCCAAGAATTAAAAGATCCAAGATGGATAGAAGCTATGCAAGAAGAGCTTCTTCAGTTCAAGTTACAACAGGTTTAAACTTTGGTGGATTTACCATATGGCAAAAGAGCCATTGGTACTAAATGGGTGTACAGGAACAAGAAAGATGAAAGAAGCATTGTAATCAGGAACAAGGCTAAGTTGGTTACACAGGGTTACACTCAAGAAGAAGGAATAGATTATGATGAGGTTTTTGCTCCAGTTGCTAGTATTGAAGCAATTAGGCTGTTCTTAGCCTATGCCTCATTCAAAGACTTTGTTGTGTACCAGATGGATGTGAAGAGTGCATTTCTGTATGGCAAGATTGAAGAGGAATTTTATGTTTGTCAACCTCTAGGGTTTGAAGATCCAGAGTTCCATGACAGAGTTTATAAGGTAGAAAAGGCATTATATGGTCTACATCAAGCTCCTAGAGCTTGGTATGAGACTCTATCTACCTATTTATTGGACAATGGATTTCAGAAAGGTAAGATAGATAAGACTTTGTTCATTAAAAGAGTCAAAGGTGATATTCTACTAGTTCAAGTATATGTAGATGATATCATTTTTGGATCTACTAAGAAGAGTTTATGCACTGAGTTTGAGAAATTAATGCATAAGAAGTTCCAGATGAGCTGTATAGGTGAGCTTACTTTCTTCTTAGGACTACAAGTGACACAGAAAGATGATGGAATTTTCATCAGTCAAGACAAGTGTGTGGATTAAATTTTGAAGAAGTTTGGCTTTTCAACTGTGAAGACAGCAAGTACACCTATGGAGACCTCAAAGTCTTTGATGAAGGATGAAAATGCTGAAGATGTTGATGTTCACTTATATAGATTGGCTCATTGATGTATTTAACATCTTTAAGGCATGATATAATGTTTGCTGTATGTGCTAGTGCAAGATTCCAGGTCACACCTAAAGTTTCACATCTTCATGCTATGAAAAGAATCTTTAGATTCTTGAAAGGTCAACCTAAATTAGGTCTTTGGTTATCATAACGGACTCTCATATTTGATTTGGATGCTTTTAATACGTAACAGTGACTATGCTGGTGCTAGTTTAGACAGGAAATCTACAACAAGAGGTTGTCTATTTCTTGGGAGAAGATTGATTTCATGGCAATGCAAGAAGCAAACTGTAGTTGCCAACTCTACTACTGAAGCAAAGTATGTAGCTGCATCTAGTTGTTGTGGACATGTGTTATGGATCCAAAATCAATTGCTTGATTATGGATACAACTTTATGAACACCAAGATTTTCATTGACAATGAAAGCACAATCTGCATAGTTAAGAATCCAGTGTTTCACTCAAAGACTAAGCACATTGAGATTAGACATCACTTCATCAGGGATTCATATGAGAAGAGATTAATACAAGTGATCAGATTTACACTGATCCAATGTTGCAGATTTACTCACAAAAGGCATTTGATGTTAGTCGTTTCATTTTTGACTGCATAGGCCATGTAATGCTTTAATCTCTGAAGTGTTGTTTGGATAGATTGATGATTGGAATGGGTTGGAAATGCTAAGGATGAAATTGGTGTTAAAACTGGTAACTCAAAAAGTTAATGTTGTGGGCAAAAAGTTAGTACTGCCAGGCAAAAAGTTAATACTGTGGGCGAAAGTTAGTACTGCTAGGCAAAAGTTAGTACTGCTAGGCAAAAGTTAGTGCTGCCAGGCTACTTACTACTGCTAGGTTACCGTTAGAGTTACAACTGCTGAGGGTATTCTTTGACTATAAAATGAAAACTTCGCGTATAGGTTTTCTTTATTACCTATTTAAGCGCATACGATCACACCATATTCGTTATTAATCTTCTAATACTCTCTAAATTACAAACCCAAACTCAATTTCATCACCGACTTCAACAATTATCATTCATGGAGGCTCTAAAATTTGTTGATTCACACAACATGGTTGCTTACTTGGAAAAATCCACAGAGAATGCTGATTTTGATGAGATAGTAGACTTTTTGAATGCTAACCCAATTCGATATGCCTTAACTGTAAGTCCAACTATCTATGTCTCTTATATTGAGCAGTTTTGGTCTACTGCAAAGATCAAAATAGTCAATAATGAAAGACAAATACGTGCCAAAGTTAATGGCAAGACAATAGTAATATCAGAATCATCTGTGAGGAGAGATCTTCAATTTAATGATGAGGATGGTATTGCTTGTCTCACAAATACTGAAATTTTTGAAAACCTTCAATTGATGGGATATGAGAATCTTTCTGATAGACTTACTTTTTATAAATCTTATTTTTCCCATCAATGGAAGTATCTTATACATACCATCTTGCAATGTTTAAGTTCAAAATGAACTGCTCGGAATGAATTTGGTACAAATATTGCATCTGCAGTTATATGTTTGGCTAAGAATCAAAATTTTAATTTTTCTAAATTGATTTTTGATGGTATGTTGAGAAACTTGGATCCTAATTCTAAAAAGTTTTTAATGTATCCAAGGTTTTTACAACTGTTTTTGAACAATCAAATTGAAAATCTTACACCAACTTTTAATGATGAGTATGATACACCTTCTCATACTAAAAAGGTTTTTTCAAACATAAGAAGGCAAGGAAAATATTTTTTAGGGAATATGACACCATTGTTTGCTACTATGTTGATACAACCTCAAGCAGATGTGGGTGAAGGTTCAGGACAACCCATTGAACCCCAACACACACCTACTACTGCTTCACCATCTAATATTGAACCAATCCCTATTATTGCATCATCATCACAACCCCAAAAGACTCAAAAACATAGGAAAACCAAAAGGCCTACTGAGATATCTTAGTCTAGTGGACCTACTACCCTTGTAGCAGATGAAACTATCTATGAGGAGAGGGGAGACAGTATGGAAAGGGTTGCCACTACTGCTGCTAGCTTAGATGCAGAGCAGGACAGTGGTAACATAATTAGGACCCAAACCATGGCAACACTTAATGAGCCTATTCCATATTGGGGGACAGACCTGCTCAAACTAGGTTTGAGAGGTTGTCTAAACAGTCCAATGATCCACCTCTCTCAGGAGTTAACACACCTGGAAGTGGGGAGGACAGACTGAAAATTATGGAATTGATGGAAATTTGTACAAAATTGTCTGACAGGGTTCTTGCCTTGGAGAATGTCAAGACTGCTCAGGATTTGGAGATTACTAGTCTAAAGAAGAGAGTCAAGAAATTGGAAAAGAAGAAAAAGGCAAGAACTCCACAACTCAAGAGGAGGTTATTCAAAGTCAGGATAGAGTCTTCTGCTGATAAAAGTTTGGGTGATCAGGAGGATGCATCCAAACAGGGGAGGAATATAGCTGAATCAGACCAAGATGAAGAGATTTCATTTGTTCAAGAGGATGCAGAGACTCAGGGGAGGTATGATCAGGATATTGATGTTACTACTGTCAGTGCACCAATTACTACTGCTGGTGTATCTGTTAGTACTGCCGAGCCAAGTACTCCTCCAACAACAACAACAACTGTTATTGAAGACGAAGATCTCACAATTGCTCAGATACTTATGAAGAAAAGAAGTGAGAAATTAAAAGAAAAAGTAAAAGAAAGAGGATCAACAGAAAAATCTAGTGAGCCTGCTACTAGACCAACAAGAGGAGTGACTATGCAAGAACCTAGTGAGTCTGGAACAAGAAAAGCAGTACCTCCTTTACAACATGATCTAAAAGACAAGGGAAAAGCCAAAATGATTAAACCATAGAAGCCATTAAAGAAAAAGGATCAGATCAAGTTTGATGAAGAAGTGGCTAAAAGACTTGTAGAAGAATTAGAGGCTGAGTTAGAAGAAGAAGAAAGGGTTACAATACAAAGAGAAGAAGAGGCTAACTTAATTTCATGGGATAATACTCAAGCTATGATGGAGGCAGATTATGAGTTAGCTCAGAGACTACAAGTAGAAGAACATGGAGAATTGACCATTGAAGAGAGGTCAAGATTGTTTATAGAGTTAATGGACAAAAGGAAAAAGCACTTTGCAAAGCTTAGAGCTAAAAAGATCAAAAGAAAACCACCAACTAAAGCACAAAAGAGGAATTAAATGTCTACCTATCTGAGAAACATAGCTAGATACAAACACACTCAGTTGAAGAACAAAAGTTTTGAAGAAATTCAGATGTTGTTTGACAAAGAAATAAAGAGGGTGAATTCATTTGTTCCTATGGATTCAGAGGTGGTGGAAGGCAGTGGAAAGAAAACTGAAAGCAGTAGAAAGGAAACAGTTAGTAAGAAAAGAGCAGGTGAAGAACTTGATGAAGAAAGTGTCAAGAGGCAAAAACTAGAGGATGATGCAAAAAAGGCAGAACTTTAACTTTGTTTAGAGATAGTTCCAAGAGATGATGAAGCTAGAATTCCAATCTTGACAATTTAGTCCTTATGTTTCATTCTTTTGTTCTTTTGTCTCATCAAATCTATAATTCCCAACAATCAGGGACGGAACTTGAGCAGTTTTACGAGGGGGGCCGAGACGAAAATCATAATGTATATATACCAAAAAGAAAGACAAGAAATACGCGATAACTCACAAAATAGTTTTAGATTCGAAAAATGGGAGATTGGGAGGAGTTGCAGAGAGGGTTTTTAGTTGTTTCTTGTTTGGTAAAGAAACAAAATATAAAAAAAAGAAAATTAATTTGCATTTGACGTTTAGTTTCGAGGGGGGCAGAATGTAATTTTTTTCTAATGTATATCTACATAGTACAAAATTGGTACTTAGAAGCAAAATTTTTGGGGGGGCCACAACCCCCCTTGGCCCTATATATCTTCCGTCCTTGCCAACAATCTTCCCCTATTTGATGATGACAAAACAAACAATGTTCTTATACGAACTTCATCATAAAGCCTGATGAAATCAAAGCTTCCCTTGAAGTTGAGATCATGGATCTCCCTGAATGAAACAAACTTTCCCTTAATTCAGATTTCCTTTGTAACCTTACCATGCCACCGCACATAATAAGCTGCAAATCTCTGTAATCTTCTTCTCCTTTTTGTCATTATCCAATAGGGGTCTTGTAAAGATAAGCAACTTGAATCTTTACAACTATAAATCATATACTACACTACTAATCCAACCTTCTAATGTCTCAAATTACCCTCCATGACGCATAATAAGAATAATGAATTTAAGCAGTAGAAACTTAAACTAGCAGTAGTAATAATGACTTAGCGGTAGTATCGAAAACCTTCTCCTCAAGTGGTGCATGAACATACCCTGATGGTTAAACACTTTGTCAATTAAGCTTCCCCTGAAATCAATATGTTTACCATTTCTTGAATCTCACATTCTGTAGGCTTTATGTAATGATCACTGATGAAGAAAATTAAGTATAACGAACTTGATGCTGAAGTAGAACGACCCAAACTTGTGTCTTATATCTTGTACTATCCACGTAACGTCAAACTTATAAATAAATCTGTGAAATATAAGTAGATCATAAGCTCTTGACAAAAATCCTCATCTTTTATGTTAATGTTGAATCATTATCTACAAAATATCCAAAAGTTGACTGGAAGACACACATTCTAGCAGAAGACAAGATGTATTATCAGATCATCAGGGCATATGGAAGTGAAAATTATTACAAGATATTTAGTGCAATGCTTGATGATTTTGACAGATAAGATAGGTTAGATCTATACAGGCTGGTAAAGGAAAATTTTGAAACAGCAAGTCCAGAAGGATATGACAGATTACTTTAGGGAGATCTTATAACTTTATTTGAGCCAAGTGAGGAAGATGAAATCTGGAAAGCTCAACAGGACTACACATTGATAAGCTAGAGGTTATTTGATTCATGTGGAATTCATTTACTATTGACAGATACTAGAATTATTATTCATATGCTGGTAGAAAGAAAGTATCCTTTTACATAAAAAATGCTTTCAAGGATGTAAAGTAGAAGACTAGAAGTTGATCATGAGTGTGAAATGGCTTATGAACTTCTCAGATTTACAAGATCACAGCTTAAGAAGTAGAGAAGTGTTTGAATACATCCTCCTGAGGATTAAGGAGATTTTATTGAAGAAACTTGATGATTAATATGATGAATATCAAGTTTAGAGGAGGATTGTTAGAAATAAAAGGCTTCTTAATTGTTACTACTGTTGGTTTAAGTTACTGCTGGTAGTTATGAAGATTAATACTGTTGGTTATAGTTTCTACTGCTAGTGAAGATTGCAGGAAATATTCTAAGTCATTACTACTGCTAGTTGTAAAGTTACTACTGCTAGTATTAGTTACTACTGCTAGAAGAGTTTCTGCTGTCAGTTATAAGTTAGTACTATTAGTTATATGTTAGTATTGCTGATGTGATAAGAATGAGATATTTTAGGAAAAAATATGTATGTATAGAAAACGTGTTGTAAGCCCATTAGGGTTCCTTGGTATATAAAAGGAGACCCTAGGGCATGTAGGTTAGTATCTTAATAACTCATGTTTATATATCATCTAGAAATCGTTTTGTTATAGCTTCAAGGTTTTGTATAACCCTAACACTATTAAGAGTGTTCGTATTAATATATTGAGGCTTAAGGTTTGGTATTATACAATCTTACTTATTACTGTTTCATTGTTTATTCTTCTTGGTATCATAGACTAGATTCCGCATAGTCTTTGATGTATTCAATCAAAGTTTCTATCATAGTTGTCTTGGATTTATTCAATACAACTAAGCCTTTTACAAGCTAAGCAAGATCTATTCAAGTGGGATTAAAAATACCCTATGAAGATTCTAGCCTAAAACATACGATCGGGAGGCCGAGGAGGATTAAACAAATAGAAAGCCATATTATTAATGTAGAGAGAGAAAGGTAGAGAGGGAAAGATGTGTGTTTTCTAGAGAGAGAAACAACACACACCTTATGATACAAAAATGAATCCTCACCCCTCCATGGAAGTATGGAGGGGGTATTTATAGGTCTTGACATAACTAGCTTATACAACTTGTCATTTCTAGTCCCTACGTGTCAAGCCTTTTATGAACTAATGTAATTCCGTATAAGTTAACATATTTTAAGGCTAACAAAAAGGCACAGTGAGCATGCATTATACAACTAAGAGAAAGAATAAGCATACAATCATAACTTAAGGATGATAAAATTGAAATAAATATCCACGACAAACCAAGTTGCCATAATTATGTGTCAAACATACTATCAAAGTACCAATACGTCTATGTAGCAAATATTCATCATAGTAAATAAGAAATAAAGATAATTAAGTACTAGCATGGCTAAATATGCTATTCCTAAATGACATTGTTAACCATTTAAGCATCATTCTCATCTTCATTTGTTGATGTTGAAGTGTTGTTGTAAAACTCATCGGAGTGCTCCATAGGTGCCATGGTATGAGGATATGATAAGTATTTGGATTTTTAGAGTTGTGGTTTCATTAAGATGATGTGGTAATAAAGACGAGTTAGCAACATGCCATAAGGCATTGGTGAGTTGGGTTGATTTTTAACGTTTGCAATTCGTTTAGATAAAAAGTAAGTGAAATTGCAGGGTTTGCTTGTCATGATACAATATATCATGTGACATGATGAAGCCGAAAGGAAATTGGAGTTTTCTCCAACACCTAAGGCATTTTGGTAGATGATTTCATCCTAAGATCTCATGTCTGTGAATTTTGTTAGGATTTTTAGTTTGTCCATTGATTGCAATGAAGTATTTGATTTCATTTGGTGTTGGAATGTTGGTTTGGTAAGAGCCGTCTATTTCTAGACTTAAGAGAACACTCTTCCGAGTAGACACGTTGCCCTCTTAACGGTGTTTGAAGAATGTGACCGAGGTATTCAAGAGAGATATTGAATGGTCTATTTAGTGCCCAATATTTTAGAGAGGGTGTTTGGTCATTGTTTCTTATGAGTTCGGCCGAAGAATATAGTTCCATAAAAACCTAGGACGTATTTCTTCATCAACATTATATAGACATTGAAGTTGGATTGCTTGAAACATTGTTTTGATGCAATCATGTCTAATGTATACCGAAGGGACTATACGATCTTCATGGATTGTCCTAGACTCTAAATTTTGAATAATGGGTTTTAGATGACTAAGGATGTATATTTTGTTTGAGATTTCAGAAATGTAGATTTTGGTTAATTCAAGTTTAGCTTGAGACATAATTTCACCTAACAACAACAAAACGAAAATTTTAACATATATATAAAATAGGAATAAAACATCGAAAATTGATGTTTAGTGTGTGTCTATATGCAACAAATGTGGAGGTGCGATTATCTCGACTCTAAAAACAAAACCTATGAGATAACCCAAACACTCCTTAGTTCAGTTTTACTCAACCAAACGCGTCAAAAAATATATTGATTATATATTTCCATCAATGGTCATGAGTTCATCATGCATGAATGCAAAAACATTTTTGGAATGTATTAACAATGCACGAAAACATTTTTATGAAGTTCCTAAACGTGAGAAACTTTTCAAAAATGAATTGGGGGTTTTGTTCATGTCGAAATTTTTTCTTAATTATGCAAATCCTACATCTACGGGAAGCATAATAGTTATACATTATGTAATCCTAGTCTTAATTGTATGAAAACACTCATAAAATTGAAAAGCCCCAATTTTGGATTTTGTGTTCAATAGATTCCTAGACACAATTTAAGGAGGAAAATGATGAAATTACTTACAATCGTTGATGTGTATGATGTTATAGATGATAATTGTTGTTGATTGCACCTTCAATTGAAGTTTAATGGTGGATTTTGAGTTTTGTGTGGGTTTTCATTCGTCAGTCGCGGGCAAAGAAAGCATGGGGTTGTTTGGTTTTTGATTTTGAAAAGAAAGCCCCGAGTATAATGTGTCTACTGGTGACGCTCCCGGATATATATGGGACCGTCCATATTTAAATCTAGGACCACCCCTATTTAAGGGACCGTCCACAGTGGATGAATTTTGGGCTTGATTTTTGACGAATTTTTTGAAAGGAGTAACATTTTAATTTGCATTTCGCTAATTAAAAATACTTGAAATACTTCGGTTGAAGTAATTAAGTTGTCACAACGCATAGAATAGAAAACATACTAGAATCGAGGCTAGTAGAAAAGAAAAGAAAGGTTTACAGAATGTGCTCCATCATTCTTAGACCTAGACGAAAATAATTAAACGATTTGCGCTTGAGGGGGTTAGTAAGATTGTCGGCGATATTATCTTCAGACGAAACCTTTTTGATGGAGATATTTCCTTTTTGGACATTGTCTCCAAGGAATTGATGACGTATTTTGACGTGTTTCATCCGCGAGTGTTACATAGGGTTTTTGTTTAGGTCAATTGCGCCTTTGTTGTGGCACATAAACGAAACATCGTCAACGAATGTCATAGTCAATAAGAGCTTGTTTCATCCATAGTGCTTGTTGACATGCCTTTCCGGCGCTTACGTATTCGGCTTCGGTTGTGAATATATAGCAAGAGCGGTTTGTTTCTTCGAGAACCATGATGTTAGACAACATCCTACGAACGTACAAATACCGCTAGTGCTTTTTCGATCCACGTAATCTCCCTCATGATCAGAGTCGACATATACTACGGTTTCTATATCGGTCCCCTTAGGATACCATAATCCTAAGTGCGTAGTGCCTTTAATGTATCGGAAGATACGTGATGCATAAATTGTTTTGAATAATTTATTTGTAAGTTTTAAATTTATAAAACTCGTCTACCGATGTCTACACGCACTAACGGGCAGAGAACCCGATCGTATGTAGTGCAGGACTTGATAAATCCGAGGTTGTCCCAAGAGCTAAGTTTAAATAGTTTTAATTTGATTATGTCACGTTTTGAATATGGTTTTAAATTGATTTGAAATTTAACTGGAAAATAAATTGCGAAAAGTAAATTGATAAAAGTGATCAGGGAGAAAAGTGTGCTACCATAGTTATTTTATTACTAATGTTATGATGTGTATTTCCTGTTCAATGTCTAAGTATTATTTTATTAGTGGTTCTAGTATCAACAAACCCGAATTGGCATTTGAGGTTTGCCCTGTACTTCTTGCTATCCCGAATCCCCTGCAAGTCACAAAGGTAAGGCATCCAAGTTGCAGTGATTAATCCCTAACTATCCTAAATATCTGTTTATAACCTAAATAGATTATAAACCCCCTCTGAAAGAGTTCATGCAGTTTTTAAGTGTTTAATGTGATAGAGATGATAATTTGATAAATTCATACACTAGGGATAGATGGAAACCTACCCTAGTACCCTGTTAACCCCATATTCAACTAGTCCGCCTAATAACAGAACTAACAAGATTTAAACCACCCTCAACACTACCAAAACTCAGGGATCAATGACAGACTACAAAGATATCTAATAAAGTGATAATTAAACAGGAAACATTCGACATAACAATAGTAAATTCATAACTAGGCCAGTACTAGAAGTGCTTAGCCGCTCATGGTAATAATACAGCAAGATTAGATGAAAGGAATCATGGATTGAATCATTATTAGTCTTACAGTATGCGTTTATGAACGATTAAATACAAAATTAAGTGTAGTGACTTCTCCCTTGGACTTCTGGTGGAATTCTTCGACCTATGGAAGCTTGGTTTGCCCCTCTATACTATGGTGGAAGGGGTGATGATGAATATGTCAGACGAGGGCTCGTGTTTATAAGTCTCAACTCTGTTACGGTGTAACTATTGTGTATGTGTTACGCCGTAACCATGCTGTTGTGTACTTCCATTATGCAGGCTTAAAATGTGTTACGGCGTAACTATAACGTCGATGTTACGCCGTAACTATGACTAGGATGAGTAATCCTTCTTCAACGTAGTATGTTATGGCGTAATGGTTAAGTCTTGCTTACACCGTAATCCTTGTGCTGACTCATTCCTTCTTTAATCTTGGTTATGGCGCAACTCCTGCGGAGAGGTTATGCCATAAATAGTCTTAAACATCTTTACTTTGCTTGTCTTCCATGTCCAAATCCCGCGTCTCCTGCTCCAATGCTCGTATTCTTCCTGTAAACAAAACATAAAGTGATTACGTACCATTTTTAGGCATTTATACAATATTTACAAGCATTTTGATAGGGATTTTGATACTAAAAAATATTAACTATTTGATGTTATCAAATATCCCCCCCCCCCCCACTTGACTTCTACTTGCCCTCAAGTAGAACTGTTAGAATAATTTATAAAAAGATTTCCTTAATTTAACTCAGAGAAATGAATTCATAATGCACTTATGCTAGAAACATCAAAGCCGAACACCTCATGAAAAGGGGATCAAAATCACTCAACTCTCTTAACTAGTATACGTGTTTCATTTTCGGGGTGATCACTCAATTGCACAATCATAGCTTGGATTCTATCATAAGCTTGAAATGTACACAAATATGCACCAGCTAGAATTAGGGTCTAAACAGCTCTTAAAGGAAACTTGGGTGACACACACCGGCTTAAACAGATTAATTGACTCTTTCCGCTACCACTGATCTAGAAAAGGCGACAAAATCACACATGCTCGTCCAAATCTATGAACGAGACACATGTGATTGCTCACTCCTTTACTCGAGCAGGCTAAAGGTCAGAATCATTATAAAGGGTAAGATAAGACACGGGATACACATTTAATTGGTGTTAAATAAAATACACAAAACAAATAGTCTAAATAGTCTAAGGTTGTCATAATCAGCTACTATCCATCTATAAGTCCAAGTGTCTAAGTACGAAAATATGATTTTCATAATAACGGGCTAGCATCAGATGAAATAATGATGAAGCTGATCATACTAGCCCAACCTTCACAATCAACAGATGGTTTATAGTTACACCATCTCTATTTCTTTAACAAACATATGGCTTATGGTTGCACCATCTTTATATCGTGAACAAATTGTTGGTTTTATAACACGTAACCAACATGCTTATGCTACATAGGTTTATATTTTTCTTCTTTTTTTATTACCCCTGTAGAATGTGATACAATACACATATCCCCCCACCTGAGATGAACAATATCAAAAGTGATAATATTGGGGGTCTTTATAGATCATTTATGATAGGTCTTGTACGTGCCAAAATTTTCCAAACCTATTTCCCCAAACCATGGACTTAAGTAGCCAGATATTTTAATACAAAGAATATAGACTACAGGGTTGGCTAAGTCGAAATGGTGAAATGATACATTAACATAAAAGGTTCAAACAAGGATTGGCTCAACAGGGTGATCTATAGGGTATCTTGAACTAAAAATAAGTGTAACAAGGGGTTTTACATAGGAGGTCAACAAGTCAGTGTAACAAATCGATAAACATACATATATAGGCTATTTAGGTAAATTTCTAAGATGTTGCCTTCTTAAACTGTCTATTCCTGCTAATCAATTAGGTCTCGAAATGATGTACATGCCAAGTTCTAAAGTCTACAATACTACCGGCACACTTATATTTTTGGTGGATTTTTGTATAATAAATGAAAACGGAATCGTTAGGCTTAACCTCACCAATTAAAATAAAGGGTAATAGTGCGCTCGGCAAAGATTTATTCTAGTTTATCAAGAAAAACATGTCAAAAAAATTTTAAATTGGCATATTTTTTCAAAGAAAAACTAGAAAATCGAAGGCAAATATAGGTCAAGTGGTAATTCTACTCCCATCCCCCCACTTGGTTTGTACAATGTCCCTATTATACATTTAAGGAAATGAAATTCAAAAATAAGAGTAGAATTTAGAACGAGAAACTCCCCTGAGCATTGCTCCACACTTTAAATGATAAAGGCGGGAGAATATCTCTTAACCAACGTATCTTGAGCAAACTCGTATCCCCTGAAATCACTAAACAAACTAAAAGCATTAAACGTTCAAAACAAAATTATACAGAAAATCCTAACTCAATTTCATAGGAATCACGGTTGCATTTAGCATATGCAACAAGCCTTTTAAACTACTTGGTGGCCCAAGTGGATGAGTGAAGTCTCGTGAGGGTTTCCAGAGAACATACCCACAAAGTTCATCTAATTATACACGGTTTTATAAAAGTTTCGAACTTAATTAAGGTTTTCAAAAGGGGTTTACGGCTTAACCAAGGATTGGGTTACGCCATAATCATGTGGAAAAAATAATTTTAAAATTTTAGTTGTAACTAGTTACGGCGTAACCAATGAGAAGGTTACGCCGTAGCAACATCCGTTACGGCGTAACTGAAGTAGTTACGCCCCCAACAAAAACATTTTTACCACATGAATACGAGTTGATGTAACCTCGAATTCCAATTCCTTGCTGTGAGAACCTGCAAAATTGAGTAAGAAACATACAAACCAACAATAAAAGACGAGTTGTCTCCCGACAAGCACTTTTGTTTATTACAAAGTCTTTAAGTTAGACTCAAGACGCTCTACGTCATTCTTCATACTCTCCCATTGGCATCCATCTCCTCCATTAACCTAGCTCTTAGTGTGGCAAGGTTGTCTTTAGTCCTAGGCATTTTGTCAATTCCTAAGACTCTAACCTTTGTATAGCTTTTTCCTGGTCCAACGGTATACCTGGTTACCTCAACCTTCTCGATCAAGATTGAAGCTGGTTTCCTATAGGTCATGCCAAGCAATTTGCTCATTCTTTCTTTATAGGCCTCGTCTTCTAAGTCAATGAATCCGTCGTTTGATGTTGGCTCTAAATAATCGATAATCCATTCCACATCGTCGTCGTCGTCGTCGTCACTTGTACCATTGAACTAATCATTATTTACTTTATCAAGAACAACTCTGAATATCGCGTTAGCTTTCCCTTCCTTGCATTCCTCCGGATCCTCACATTCTTCACTCTCGTTAGCTTTAACAGGTGGATCCAGGTTGTCTTGATCATCACTAAATCTCTCTCTCTAATAATCCTTAATGATTCTGTCCTTAGTCATTTTGCACACTTTTCCATATATTATTTTTACCCAGTCATTGAAGCTTAATTCTTCCCAGGCTAGATCTAATCGCTCACTAGCATTTGTGCTCTCCTAATACCGCTTCTCCTTAACATTAGGCGAGTCTCCTCCATCACACATGTCACAATATGGGTCACATGATGCCCAATACTCGTTCCCACTCGTTTCATTTTAAGAGATCGCCTTACACCAATGTACTTTAGGCTTCCCTATAGGTGTGAGGTTTAGGTGTTGTTTCATATTTGCTTTATCCATTTTTTCAATTTTCCATAGGTCCTATTTTTCTGTCTTCCTGTAGACTACCTCTTCATATGATTCCTGAACTTCGATGTCATAAGTAAAAATATCAGGATCGATAGCCAATAAGTGGTTAAACTCACAGGATTCTGATTCATATAAGAATAAATCATAGTCTATATTTACCAAATTATCATCCCCCGTGCTTCTTATTGCACGAACAAATTCAAAGATTGTGGTAGTAAAGCTACTTCTCATTTTGAATATAACTTTTTCATTTCCCACTTCTAGAGAAATTGACTTCCTAAAGATGTCGACCTTAGCGTGGGCTGTGGCTAGCAAGGGTCTTCCTAAAATGATGGGCATCCTAAAATCCTCAATCATTTCTAGAATGACAAAGTCAACCAGAAAAATGAACTTGTCAATTTTTATTAGCAAGTTTTTGACTATTCCTTTAGGAGTGCACTTTGTGTTATCAACCATTCCGATCACCATGTTAATTGGTTTAAGTTTTCCCATTCCTAAACGTTTGTACATAGAGAAGGGCATGACACTAATGCTAGCTCCTAAATAGGCTAAAGCGTTATTAAAATCTAATTTTCTGATGGAACAAGGGAGAATAAAACTTCCTGGATCTTGTTCCTTGGGGGTAGCTAATTTTGGAGTAGAGTAGAGCACCTAGGGTTCTACCTAACTTTCTCATCCTCTTTAGTATTTGGTTTGTTTACCACCAAGTCCTTCATGTGTTTTGCGTAGTTGTCTGTTTGCCTAATTTCCTTTAAGAGAGGATGGTTTATCCAAATCTTCTTCAGGCTCTCCAGAGTTTTGTTAACTAATGCTTCTTCTACGTGATGCTCTAGTCGTGTAGGAAACGAGATCGATGGCTCGTAGGTCTCAACATAATAGCATACAATTTGCTTTTCCTCATGGGGCACGTGTTTTATCTCGGGTGAAGCATCGAGTGTTACTAGATCCTCATCATTTCTTGATTTGTCGGTCTCTTGTCTTTCGTTATCAGAAAAACCTGAGTTAGCAGAAAAGTATTTGATAACATCAAATATTTAATACTTTTTGGTATCAAATTCCCTATCAAAATGCATGTAATTATCTCATAAATGCCTGAAAATGGTACTTAATCACATATTTCTTGTTTTCAGGAAGAAATTGAGCATTTATGCAAGAAACATGAGATTTGGACACAAAAACAAGCAAATATGGATTTTCAAGACATTTTACGGCGTAACCACCTCGCAAAGGTTACGCCGTAACATAATTAAGGCAAGAATGGTCATAACCAAGGTTACGACGTAAACACTTTCAATGTTTATGCCGTAACACATCTTATTATGGAATGATGAGTTATCCGAGTCAGCCTTACGACGTAACAAGGAGCAAAAGTTACGCAGTAACATCAATTTTGCCTACAATAAGGAAGCCCACATCAGCATGATTACGGCGTAACCACACACAAGGGTTACACCGTAACAAGTTCGAAAAGTATAAATAGAGCCCTCATTCTGCATATTCATCATTAATACTTCTACCACAGCTTCAAGGGGCGAACCAAACTTCCAAAGGTCAATGAAATCCATCTAAAGTCAAAGGGAGAAATCACTTTACTTACTTTTGTATTTAATCATTCATAAACAAATCTTGTAAGAATTATGAGCTTTTGATCAATGAATCCCTCCATTATTTCTTACTGTTCTGTTACTATGAGTGGCTAAGCACTTCTAGTGTCACACCCCGCTAAGGTGGAAACGTGAGTCATAACACGATAGGCATCATCACAACACATTGATGTCAACAATAGAGAATAACTAGAATGCATTAAATTAAAACCAAAGTGTTATGACGACACCTAACACAAGAGGGGTCTTATATTGAGGTTAATCGTAACACTACAATACATAGACATAGAAAAAATCCCAACAAATACAACATCAATATTCAAAATATCTAAAATATAAAAGTATGCAATAAAACTCTAACATGAAAGACTTCACATGCAAGATCCTAAGGTCTCGCTAGCCACGCATCTTAACTTCCTTAACTTCGCTAGGCTCACCTGTATATGATACTTTAAGACAATTACTTACACTTGATGTGAATCAACAACAATAGGACATACATGGATCTTATACACAAATGCAAACAATTATATCATCACAAAACATGAGGTAGGCATACCCCTCCGATCCAAAAAACCACACAGAATAGAGTAGGCGTACCCCTCCGATCCAAAGAACCACACAGTACAGGGTAGGCGTACCCCTCCGATCCAAAGAACCACACAGAACATATTTATTTTTTAAACTATTTATATTAACTATACACTACTTAAATTAAAACATATCTATTACTATTAAATTTTTCCAATCATATTTATTTGCAATTAACATTAATAAATTAGGAAATCTCAATATACTAAATAATCTCAACCCGAGATTAACGATTCACACTCGATTATGATAAATTCTCAAACGCTCAAATGCACTAATATTCCAAAATCATTATCAAATACGAAATGGAATAACTAAGTCATTCATTTCTATTCTCACAAGCACATATTATGACACACATATCATATCACATAAACCACCAAATCGACTTACGCGCGTAAATTAAAACACATAAAGCTAGCTAGATTAACGCTAACGGTTAAACTAACCTTGTTAAATCGCGGTTGTCACATCTAGTGTTGGCCTAATTATGTAATTAATGTTTTGATTAATGTTTCATGTTTAATTATCGTTTTATTTGATATCCGTATAGCTTGTCATAGATCCCTGCGTTTTGGCAATATTGAAAGGTAGTTTGGATCCGATTAATCCTTTTATTAAGCAACCCGCTGAACTTAGGATTACAAAGGTACTAGGATAAGTTAGAATCTATCCTAGTGTAGGAATTAATCTGATCACCGCCTTAATTACCCTAAATACTTAAAAAAGTGTAGGAACTCTTTCAGAGATAGTTAATTATCTGTTTAGGTTATAGACAAGTATTTTGGATGGTTGGTACTTCATAGCTACAACCAGGATACCTTAACATTGAGACTTTTGAGCAATTGGGATCCATGGAAGTATTGTGTAACACCCTCAAGACTGGGTCGCAGCGCAATGTTGAATATCAGAGGGCGTTACATTTTCGGATCAATAGCATAAGATATGAGAATGACCACTAAACGTGTCGTTTGAAAAAGATACATTGGATTAACAAAGTACTTGTTTGTTACATAAGCTTATGGCTTCAAATTGTTCAACAATATAAATAAAGATTCTGGTTTATAACAATTGTCCCCAAAATGTAATAAGACCCAAAATCTTTAATGTTGACTTTTCAATTATTGACTTCCAATGTATCACCGCACCCCATGCCTTATTGACCTGAAAAACATGCTTAAAACGTCAACATAAAGTTGGTGAATTCATAGGTTTATGTAAATTATTGTAGGACCACAAGATTTCAAGTGTATGAGTTGAGCAACACATGCAAACATAATAAAAGTAGATTAGTTTTCTTAAGCTCGTGGAACTGAAGCTCGAAATATATGAATGCAATTATATTTGCATAAAGTATCGTGAATGATGTGCTAACCCGCATACATCCACAAATTTCGGACTTGGTATGCGTTCGTTACGGTGATAGCTAGTCACCCAACGGAGATTGTTAATCCATAATAGATCTATTCTATCCATTCACACCCACATAATGTAATTCTCCAATCTCATCTATGCATTAACAGTTCAGTGATCATGGACATAATGGGTTAGGTAAACTTTAGGTAAACACGTAATCATGGTATAAAATGTACACTTGCGTCCAATTTGTAAAACAAGCATGTTCTACCCCAGGATGTTTAATCAATTTAAATAAAGTGAAACATTGGGGCTTGAAACTCACCTTAGAAGGTAGTCCTCTGATTGATATTATATATCCAAGCAGGTAGTGAATCACACCGTCAATTACCTAAGTAAATACGGTCAAGTCTTAGTCCACATATTTAGGCTAACGACTCAATGTATAAACTATAACAATTTCTAGTTTATATATACTGTTATCACTTATGTGGTGGTGTATACGTTTATTGTATTCGTTTTCCTCGTTTGCTCTTGGGAAGGTGTACGACTATATACTTTTAAGTTTACAAGGTGTTTAAGTATTAATAATAAATACACCTATTTATCATTCGCGTGACTTTAGTTATATAAGTATCCGTATTATATCACGACTAGTCCGATACCATAAGTGTTTATTTAAATCACTTATATTATATTTAAATTTCCCTTAGGTTTTCTATTTTTGGCTAAAACAGTCCTTATAGTTTAAAATAAAATATTTACCGTTTACACCCCTGAGTTTCCATATTGATACGTTTAGTCCCTCTATTTTACAAAAAATACATTTTAGGTTCTTATGAGTTCCAAATAGTCCCTTAAGTTCAGGAAAGTCAAAAACAGTATTATTATTTATACTTCGCAGTATTACACTATATGATTGCAGTTAACTAACTATGATAGCAGATAATAATTCGGCTAGCATGTACTATCTCTGATAGCATACTAACTTTGCTAACAGTACTAACTTCTTAAGCCTGACAGTATTAACTTCTAATTTAGGCTCGATCATACATCCTTTGTGAGTTTCAAATTCGTTTGAGTTTGTTTGAGCTAGTGTTGTGGACACAAGAGAAAGTTCAGGATGTCAACAACAGTTTTATTAATACACTAGCAAGTATTAACAATATGCCTAGCAGTACTTACTTAAATAGCAGTACTAACTCCTGTTTGCAGTAACATAACTTATGCTAGCAGTTCGAACCTTGCTAAGACTGTACTAACTTCTGCTAAACTTATTTCGGACATATCCAAAATCATCCCTAGGTATAGCATCTACTATTGTGTTGAAAATCTCTTTATTGAGCAAAAAAGTTGTTATCGTATTTGATACGGTGACATGAAAGTGTTTCCGTTTCCAAATGAGTTATCAAACCTCTCGGTTAAATATTTTACGTGTGCATGTCATATTTAAACATTCATGCTGTATAAACAGATCTTTGTTTGTGCACTTTTCATGGATTTTGGTTCACAACACAAAGTCTATATATGTTGTATATTGTAAGTTGTGGACAGGGTTTGTCATGTAGGCACGACCCATATGTAGCTTGTTAACACATATTAACATGCCTCTGGACACATGAAGCAAACTTGAAACTTGTATTATGAATGTTGGCTAACGACATTTCAAGGGTCCTAGATTCTTGAACCTGTGTGTTGTGTAGTCGTGCGGAAACTCGACTTGTATACCTTAAAGCCTAGTTTAAAACCGAATCTTCTTTGCTTTTCAAACCTCTTAAACTATATCCCTTAGCTTGATGATTACTAGTGTGATGTCGTGTTTGTGTGGATAGTGTCTCGGCTGTGGTGACCCGAAACAAATAGAGCAAAGTAGAGAGTGTTTCGTGTATGTGTGGGTTGCAAGAGTGTAATATGGTGAGGTTGTGTGAGTATTTATAGGCAAATACTTGGTTACATGTTTCTAGTTACACAAACAAACCAAACCGATCCAAGCCCTAGTGGTTTTGAAGTTTTCTAGTTAACTACACCTTGTTTTGTTAAACCACACAAGTACACCTCTTAATTAGAGGATATTTGTACAAGATTGAGCTAGATTATGAAATCTTATGGATTTGTGTGTTGGATCATGTTTAACCGCGGCATAGGGCAAAGGAGAACCAAAATGGTTATTAACCATTATGTATTTGGCTAGTAGGGAACATTTAGGACAAGTATTAATTAAACCAAGGATGTACTAGTACTTGTAAGGATCATTAGGAGATTTTTAAGGATTTTCTAGGTGCTTTTGTGTGTATAACCGGCCCCTAGTAGGTTTTACACAAGAATTGATTTAATTTAAATGTTGAGGTAATAAAAGTGGGTATTGGTTTGAGTCTAGGTAAGTCTAGGTATTTCCGGGGTGTGTCCAAATGTATTTTATTGCGAAACGTAACCCTTTTACGTGACCAATAAAAATAAAATACGCAAAGTGCATAATTATCTTCTTAATAATTATTTCTTACTTGGTTGATGTAAACCTTAATTTATTTGATGGTCGTTTACATTAAATGGTTATTTCTAGTCTACGTGATTTAGCTCAAAAGCAAAATTAAAAGTAAACGCGTATCAGACTAAAATAAATAGTGACTAATAATAGGAGTCGTAAAATGACCTGAAATTGAGAAATGTTACGTATTGTACAGACCTTGAACGTCAATTCGGATCTGTCAATATTATAACACTAATAAAATGATACTTAGACTCTGCACTAGGAAACATGTCATATACATTAGTAATGAAGTAACTAGTTTAGCACGCTTTTCTCCCTGTAGTCTTCTTCTCAATTTACTTTTTAGCATTTACTTTCTGTCTTAATTCTCAAAATATTTCAAAACCATTTTCAAACCTGTGACATTTCAAATTATAACTAATCTAAACTTAGCTTTTGGGACGACCTCAGATTTACCAATCCTATAGTATACACGACCGGGTTCTCTGCCCATTAGTGCGTGTAGACATCGGTGAACGAGTTTTTATAAATTTAAAACTTGTTAAATTATTTTTTTAAAAGGAAATACGCATCAGTATTCAATTTCCTCGGGGTAATGATAGAAAGGCGTGTATAATAACGATATATCTTCATTAAAGATTGCCTTGCATTCTTTGAACTTTCCATTATTTGTTTGTCCTTCAACTTTGTTCGTTAAAGTTTTTACCTTTATCTCAAGACCTTGGATAATCTTGTCATGATTTTCATGATTGGTTTTAGTGTTTTGGTAAAAAAAAATAAACCATTCATCTTGCTATGCATGTCTCTTAGTTGCTTCTTCCATATATTTATTGATTATGTCGGTCAGACTTAGTCTCTTCTCACCTGATGATGGTTGGACGTATGAGTCGTATCCTGATGCTCCCCTATTAAGTCTACCATTGTTTTGGCTGTTGTTTAGGAAGGGTCTACTGAACTCTCCATATTTAACTTCCTTCATACTTTTCACTTCCTCGTTGAGAGGACATTCCTTGTCAAAGTGAGCTCATCCACAAGTTTGACATCCAACTTGAATAGCATGCACATTTTCCTTTAGCTTTTTCATATATCGACCTAGGCTATCTAGTTTGCTCACAATAGCAGTGATACCTTCAAAGTTACTACTACTATCTACACTCCGGCTAGATGAACCATCATGCCACTTTTGGGAGTGGTCAACCATAGTTTAGATTGCCGTTAATGCTTGAGCAA
The DNA here is from genome assembly GCA_026074375.1 of Tanacetum coccineum. Classification (NCBI taxonomy): domain Eukaryota; kingdom Viridiplantae; phylum Streptophyta; class Magnoliopsida; order Asterales; family Asteraceae; genus Tanacetum; species Tanacetum coccineum. Next base: position 14,130 of record BQNB010060113.1, on the reverse strand, counting down.
GTGTCATGCCAGGAATTGGCCCCTATGAGTCAAGCAGTTTGCGGTTCATAGTTCCTAAACCAATGTAGAAGATATTCACCTTTGGATTGCTATTGATGTCGTGAGTTGGGCATTTATAAAGCAGGTCATTATACCTTTTCAAGGCTTGGTATAATGTTTCGTCACCTTCCTGTTTGAAGTTACAAATTTCTTCAAGCTGCTTAGCGGTCTTGGATGGTAGACAATACCTTTGGGTAAAATCCTTTTTAAGGATATCCCAGGAATCGACGGTTTATAGGGAAAGTCTGTCCACCTACCTTTTAGCGGCTCCAGTAAGTGTAATGGGAAAACGCGTAGCATGACCGCGTCGTGTGTTACTTCTGGAATGTTGAACAAACTGACGATGTCTAAAACTCGCTCAACATGCTCATGAGCATCGTCATTCTTGTTTTCGGAAAAGGTATCCTCCCTCAATTCTCACATGAATTGGCTATTGATTTCGAAATTCACATTGCCTCCTATTTTGGGTTTAACCACGCCCGGTGTCTGGTTCCCTCGAGTCAATGCCAGGTATTGCTCCATGGTGAGGTTATCGATCTCTCCCTCAACGAATAAAATAAATAAATACAAGAAATCAAAGTATAACTAATTTTTAGCTCCATGGTAGCGACGCTGATGTGTGCTTAATCACACATCATTTATACCCTGGAAAACACTATTAATCAGACTAATAACCATAAAATATGATAAAATATATTGCAAATATGTTTGTATTGTGTTATTATGTCTTGTAGGTATAAAGGATTGAAAACGAAGCAAAAACGGTGATTTTCGGGTGAGTTTTGACCAAGTTTGCTCATTTCTCAAAGTCAAGACGTGGCCCACTTAAAGCCCCGAATACTCCATTAGATAAAGCACGAGAATTCGATTCCAACGGTGCCTTCATCTCTTATTGGGCCGGCCCAACACCATTTATATGGGACGGACCGACCCATACTTAAAGGGCTAAATTAATCCATCCCATCACTATAGACTATGAACTTAACCCAGCCCAAGGATAATAGATCGACCCAGTTGAAAGATTAAATCAAGTCAAGGATGTGGAAACTCAACCCAAAAATGAAATGATAATCGGCCCAATTGATTGATAAGAAATTTGAGAAGCCTACAAACTAAAATATGCGAATAAGTAGAGTAGCAGCGATTGAACCTCACTCTCCCAAAATTAATTCATTATAGCGAGTATTCACCCCTACTCTCACGCACTAACATTTTCTTGGCAAATCCAAGACCAACGCATGGCAACTTCAGTACGAGGTCAAGGGTTATGATTGGCAATTTATGTCAATGATTGGGTGACGTTCTTTACAAGCAGCAATTTGATTGGATGAGACGCGTTTATTGGTACTGGCATAAGGGAGAAAAGATAATTTTACCCCCCAACTTTGGCTATAAGAAAAGAATACACAGCAGCATTTCATTCATTAGTTTTAGTAGTAGTTTTAGAATTCTCTCAAAAAAATGTTTAGCTTATTTAGTCTTTTATTTTCAGCTTATTAGGCATTTTGTAAAAGCTTTTTAAAAGCTTATTAGCTTATTGTTATTGCATCCTTTTAGCTTATTAATAAAAGATTGAGGTTGGTTTTATTTAAAAGTTCTTATTAAGTTGTCTTGTTACTTTTCTTTTCTTTTTGTATCATAAGTCCAAATAAGTTGTTCCATAGCTTATTTTGGATCTTCGTCTCTCAATAGCTTATTTAGTCGAGTAAGCTTCCCTAATAGCTTATTCGGTTCAAGCCAATCACTCGCTTAGCTTTTTTTCATAAGCTTATTCAAGTTTATATTTTTCTAGCTTATCTATTTTGCTTATTCCTTTGTTAAGCTCGATTCGAACGTTTAAAGGAGAGTGCAACGAGCTTATATGCTCGGCTTATTTTTAAGCCTAGTCACTTTTTAAGTTTCGAGAGCAACTTAGATTAGTAGCTTTTTTTTTGTTTTCTTATATCTAGCTTTATAACTTGTTCTTAACATAAATCGATATGGCTTATTTGGTTCTAGTTTGTTAGCTCGATTCGAAAGTCATTAAAAAGTGGGCGACGAGTATTGAGTTACTCAGCTTATTTCTATAAGCCTTTGTCCTACTTACGTACTCGAGAGCTTATTAGTTGGATACTTAGCTTATTGTTTTTTATAAGTTTTAGTTAAAGGTTTTGGTTGCTTATAAGTTTCTAAGCTCGATTCGAAAGTATAAATACAAGTGCAACAAGTCTAGAACTCGGCTTGTTGAGCATAGTCACTTGTGGATTTTCGAGAGCTTATAGCTTATTACATAAGTCTTTGTCTCGTCTTAATAGAAAAACATTTTTAGTTTTGAATGGTTAAGAAATGGTTTAACAGCTTGTTCAATTTGTGTATTTTGTAGTTGGAACAGAAAATGTTTTTCTTTGAATTCGATTTATTAACAGAAAGATTAAGGGTGTGGTTTTGGGCTTGGCCCAATTGATTCATAAAAACAGAAAGTGGATTTTTAAGAAAAAAACAGTTTCTAAATAGTAAGGAGTGATCAAAAGTAATGTTAAGCTTGTTGATTTTGTCTTAACTTTGTTTGATTTGTGATGACGAATTCGGTTCAACTCTTGAGGCGTGGAGCTTAAGGGTCTAGTAAACTAGCTTAATATTTTTAAGTTTAAAGCTTTAAGCTCCTAAACTTATTTATTTTGATAGATTATTAGATCGGATATTTTTATATCCATTTGCGGTTCTTCGACTCGGTTCTATTTCCTTTCTCTTTTCAATTCATTAGTGTAGATTTATTTAGTTTAATAGGTCTTTATTTTCTTGTTTGATGATTATTATGCTTAGTGAGTAGTTTACTAGTGCTTGTTAAGTGATATTGTGAATTGGGAATTAAGTGTGGATTTGTAAAAGGTTTAGTTGATTAATATATTTTTCAGATTATTTAGATTTGTCATTTGGTTGTTTGAAGGGCAAAATCCAAAAAATAATCAAATAACACATCTAGTAATTAGTATCTTTTTAAGGGATCGTTTTCAATAAAAATCAACGTTGTAAAAAAATCGTATTTTCTAAGGATAATAATTCATTAATAAACTTTAATTCACACTTGAGGAACTTTTCACGTCACTTAGCAAGCATGTTCGTCTTATATCTATTTTATATCTTTTTAGCATAATCCTAGTAGTATAATTGCTAGTATAATTTTTTACATCTTTAATTAGTATAATCTTTAATATTAAAAGTAGTTTTTTTAAATCAAAAACCAAAATTAAAAGATAATCAAGCATTTAATTCTCAAACATAAACGTGGTTTTCAATTCAATTCTCGTTGGGATTTCGACACTCGGAAGATTGATCATTGTTTGTCCTCAAACAATTTTTATATCTAACGGGGAGATTATTACCGACTCTTTTATAACGAATCAGTTTTTGGCGCCGATGCCGGGGAGAGTTGTACGATTTTCACGTTTTGTTTCGAAGTGAATGCCTTGAAGATCCTTTCTCTTTTGAAAGTTTATTTTCGTACTTATAAAAATAAAAAAATCCAAAAATATTTTTCATTTCTATTTTATTTTCTTTTATAAATATCTTTATAAAAATCCAAAAATATTTTCTTTTTTTATGTATAAAATTAAAAAAAAATCTAAAAATATTTATATTTTTCTTATATATATATTATCTATATTATTTCTTCTAGTGCATTAGCACACGTTCTTCATCGAGAAGTCTTTTACCGCCTCTTGAAGATCCGGAAAGCATTATCCAAAATCGACGGCGAAATCTTGGTGATCCATCTCTTTTACTCGATTTTGAAGAGATAAATATGGCTAAAAATAATAATAACGTTCAAGGACCGCCTCCTGTGGGTCCTAATTTTCAAAACCCGAATCCAGATCTCCGTCCGATGAAGGAGTTACTCTAGGCACCTACCGATGGTGTGGGGGATGCCATCGTTGTACCCCCTATTTTTGCTAATCAATTCGAATTAAAGATCGGTTTACTTAATCTAGTAACCACCATCACTTTTCATGGTTTTAAAAACGATGATCCTCATTCTCATATTCGAAGATTCACGAAAATAACACAAATAGTTAAACTTAATAACGTCCTGAGCGACATTGTTAAACTGTTGTTATTTCCGTTTTCTCTTGAGGGAGCAGCCCGGACTTGGCTTGAAAAGGAACCTCCTAATTCTATCACAACTTGGAACGATCTTGTATCCAAATTCGTGAACCACTTCTTTCCTCCTTCTAAGACCACCAATCTTCGAAATGAAATAACTAGATTTCAACAAAGATTCGGTGAGACATTTTCTGAAGCCTGAGACCGATTTAAAGATCTTTTTAACAAATGTCCCCATCATGGATTTTCTCCTCTCCATCAGATTGATACTTTCTACAATAGTTTTAATCAATCTGATCAGGATTCTCTTAATTCTGCAGATGGTGGTAATTTCTTGACTAAGAATACCCAAGAAGCTTTGACTATTATTGAGAACAAATCTAAAGTTTAAACTTCCCGAAACAAACCTCAAGTTTCAAGTGCTAGTGGGAGCTCGACTCAAGATGCTGTTATTACCGCTCTCACTAAGCAGGTTGAAGCTCTCGTCTCTTCTATGAATCGGCCAAATAATTCGATACAAAATGGTTGTGAGACTTGTGGTGGTCCACATGCTTATTATGAGTGTCAAGCCACTAATGGCTACACTCAAAAGGACGTATATGCTACTACGGGTACCTATAATGCGGGTGGTAACTCTTACCAACCCCAAGGTAACTGTAATCTTTTAAGCTATTGTTCCAATAATTATCTTGGACCACTTGGATTTAATCAAGGAAATAATCAGAACCAGGGAATCAATCAAGGAAATAATTAGGGAAATTATCAAAATAATCAAAACATGAACCAGTTGCAGAACCAAAATTGATATAATCAAGGTTCTTAAAACCAAGGGTATAATCAAAACAGGGGTCAGAATTACAACCAAGGAAATAATTACAATCAAAATCAGGGATATAATCAAGGTCAGAATGTTAATCAGAATCAAGCTCAGTCAAATGTGCCATCTTTGGAAGAAATGATGCTACAAGATATGAGATCAACTGAAGCTAAAATGCAATAAATGCAAGATCACAATAACCCATAAATGCAACAATTAAAAACCCAAAATACCCAAATGGTAAATATGATGGGTCAAATGCAAAAGGCTCTCCAAGAGAGACCTCAGGGTGTGCTTTCGAGCAACGTCGTTCCCAACCCACGGGAAGATCATAAAGTTATCACCACACGAAGTGGTGTTACTTTAGCTGGACCCTCAGTTCCTCCTCCTCCTCTTTCTTCTTCTAAGGAGTTGGAACGAGACCCGGAGTCAACCACGGACTATGTACTCACTGAGAGTACCACAAGGGTCCCATCTCCGATAGTCTAGCCATCTCCCGCTTCTGAGCTTCCTCCTGCTCCTGCTTCTTCTTCTGTGATTCCTGAGCGAAATCCTCATCAACCTCCAATTCCATATCCTTCGAGGTTAAATAAGGAGAAGCTTCAAGATAATTTTGATATACAAATTCATAGTTTCTTGCAAATGTTTAAGAAACTATACTTCAATATCAGTTTTGCTGAAGCTTTAGCTCACTTGCCAAAGTATGTTAAAATGGTTAAAGATCTCCTTACTAATAAGGAGAAACTTCTTGAATTGGCAAATACTCCCTTGAATGAGAACTGCTCAGCTGTCTTCCTTAAAAAGTTACCTGAAAAACTTAGAGACACTGGGAGATTTCTTATTCCATGTGATTTCTATGGGCTTGAGTCATGCATGGCCCTAGCCGATCTAGGTGCTAGCATTAACTTAATGCCCTTTATATGTGGAAGAAACTATCTCTTCCCGAGCTTACTCCCACTCGAATGACCCTCGAGTTAGCTACCCGGATTGTTGCTTATCCAGCCGGTATAGCCGAGGATGTCTTCGTACAAGTGGGAAAGTTCACTTTCCCTGTTGACTTTGTTGTCGTCGACTATGATGTCGATCCTCATGTTCCCCTTATCTTAGGGAGGCCCTTCTTGAGGACGGCCCATGCTCTAGTCCACGTACACGAAGAAGAGTTAACTCTTCGAGTCAGTGATGAGAAATTAGTCTTCAACGTTGAAAGCACTTCAAAATATCCTCGAAAGCATGCTGATGAATCAATCCATAAGATTGACATCCTTGATATTACATGCGAGGATCATTTTCATGAAGTGCTAAATGTTCAAAAGTCAATTAATCCGATGAGTGGCAGTCCTACTCCTTCTTCTGACCCTGTTATCTCATCTCTCCCCCCTTCTCTTACTCCCTTCTTGGATAGTGATTTTATTATGGAAGAAATTGACACTTTTCTTGCTTCTGATGATTCGATATCACTGGATATCGATGACGAAATATTTGATCCGGAGGGAGATATCCATCTTATTGAGGAATTATTGAATAATGAAATTCTGAATGATCTCCCTCTTCCTCTTCATGTGTTTGAGATTGTTAGGATCACATAAATGGACCCAAACAAAGAAGCTTCGGTCACTCGAAGATACAAGACAAAAGTCTAGCTCGTTTAAGAGTATGCATTTCTAGAGGGAACTTCAAAGTTACCCGTCATTATTGCTAAAGACTTGAAGAGGGAGGAAAAATAATAGCTTCTGAAGGTTTTAAAATCACATAAACGGCGATAGCTTGGAAAATATCCGGATATTCCGGGGTATTGGATCCTATTTTTGCACCATAAGTTATTTTAGGGAGATGATTTTAAACGGATGTTCAGACCAGACACGGATAATCCTAAAATCCATGAAGTAATTAAAGCGAGTTTATACAACTTCTAATGCTGGATGATTTACCATATCTCTAATAGTCATTGGGGTGAGCCATGTTCACGTCGTACCCAAAAAGGGGGGTATGACGGTTATTACTAATGAAAATAATGAATTGATTCCTACAAGATTGGTCACGGGTTGGCGCGTTTGTATTGACTACCGAAAGTTAAACGACGCCACCCGTAATGACCACTTTCCTCTCCCTTTCATGGACCAGATGTTAGAGCGTTTGAATTCTATTGTTTCTTAGATGGTTTTTCTGGATACTTTCAAATTCCTATTGATCCCCAAGACCAGGAGAAAACCACCTTCACCTGTCCTTATGAAACATTTGCTTATCGAAGGATGCCTTTCGGTCTTTGCAATGCTCTTGGGACTTTCCAAAGGTGTATGGTGGCTATTTTCTATGATATGATTGAAAAAACTATGGAAGTTTTCATGGATGACTTTTTGGTCTTTAAGGATTCCTTCTCTTCTTGCCTCTCCCATTTAGATATGATGCTAAAACGGTGCAAAGACACTAATCTAGTTCTAAATTGGGAGAAGTGCCATTTCATGGTCAAAGAGGGCATTGTCCTCGGCCATAAGATCTCTAAAAGTGGTATTGAAGTAGATAGAGCTAAAGTAGATGTGATTGCAAAACTACCTCCTCCGACCACGGTTAAAGGAATTAGGAGCTTCTTAGGTCACGCCGGCTTTTATAGGAGATTTATCAAAGATTTCTCCAAAATAGCTCGATCAATGACCTACTTGTTGGAAAAAGACACTCCCTTCTTTTTCTCTTCTGAGTGTCAATATTCTTTTGAAATTCTTAAAAAGAAGTTGACCGAAGCTCTTATTCTTGTGTCCCCGGACTGGGACTTACCGTTTGAAATTATGTGTGATGCTAGCGATTTTGCTGTTGGAGCTGTTTTAGGACAAAGAAAGGAAAAACATTTTCAGCCTATACACTATGCTAGTAAGACATTATCAGATGCTCAGACACATTACACCACAACAGAAAAAGAGTTATTAGTTGTGGTGTATGCGTTTGAGAAATTTCGGTCTTACCTCGTCTTATCCAACACCATAGTGTATACGGATCACTCGGCTTTAAAGTATCTATTTGCTAAACAAGACGCTAAGTCGAGGTTGCTCTGATGGATTCTCTTGCTCCAAGAATTTGATATAGAAATTCGAGATAAAAAAGGAGCGGAGAATCTAGCGGCTGATCATTTGAGCAGATTAGAAAATCCTCATCAAGGGGATCTCGTTGGTATGGAAATGAATGACAATTTTCCACACGAGTCCCTAAATATGATTTCTCTTAATCCTGACAATGAACCCCCGTGGTTTGCCGATATTGCAAACTACCTAGTGGGTAACGTGCTTGTTCGAGGGATGTCATCCCAGCAGAAAAAGAAATTCCAAGAAATTTTTTGACTCTGGTTTCTACTGGCCCACCATATATCGCGATTCCCAGGACATGGTCACACACTGTGATGCATGTCAACGTCAAGGAAAAATCTCACAAAAGGATGAAATGCCTCAAAATACTATCCAAAATGTTGAGATCTTTGATGTTTGGGGCATCGACTTTATGGGCCCATTCCCGTCTTCACGAGGGAACCAATATATACTCGTGGCTGTTGACTATGTGTCTAAATGGGTTAAAGCGAAGGCGCTTCCCATAAATGACGCCTAAGTGGTTGTTAAATTTCTGAAGCAGTTATTTTCCAGATTTGGAACTCCACGGGCCATTATCAGTGACCGAGATACACATTTTTGCAACGGTCAGTTTGCAAAAGTGTTAGCAAAGTATGGTGTGACACACCGACTTTCTACCTCGTATTACCCTTAAACAAGCTGCCAGGTGGAGGTTTCAAATTGTGGTTTAAAAAGGATATTAGAAAGGACAGTAGGCGAGCATCGAGCAAAATGGGCTGATAAATTAGATGACGCCTTGTGGATTTTTCGTACCGCTTTCAAGACACCTATCGGTTGTACTCCTTATAAGCTCGTGTATAGAAAAGCCTGTCATCTGCCCATTGAGCTCGAGCATAAAGCCTACTGGGCTTTGAAATGAACTGTCAAAATTAATCCCCCATTGGCCATAGAGGTTCACCTGCCTTGACTCCGGGCTGTCCAAAAGGATAGTCGGCCATGGGAATAGTCGGCTTGCAATGTCAAGTTGGATACCCGGGTTATAATTTTTTTTTGATAAACTTTAAGTCATTGCTAAAAAAAATTTCTCTAGTATATCATGCATTAAATGTAATAATTACATCAAGTTTTTAAAAACTTAATGCATTAAAGATGCTTTTGGCTAAGGAATTTTTACACTTAAACGAGGTGTTCATGCCCGTGCGTTGCACCGGGCTTGTTTTTGTGAAAAATCAAACTTTTACTTTTGTGATGCATCGTGTAAGTTCATATGCGGGGGGTCGGGCATGGAAGAAGTTTGCAAGTAGTTGAAACAAATTTATATTCGGAATGGAAGTGTGTCATGGTCCTGCTGGCTCTGATGGTCCATCAATTGTTGCGGTATGTTGGTGTTTAAGATTCCGAGTTAAGTGACAACACTCTAAATCTAATAAATTAATAACTGTTATTGGAAATTTATAGGTTGTAAGCTCAAGAAAACGGCTATTGGTTTCATGCTTTAGAGCATTAGTTCGTACACAATCGTCAAAAGTCGAAATGATAAATGGCTTGTTTGCACCGAATAAGGATGAAGGGATGATCAGGTTCAATTTACATACTCTACTCATGTAACATTTTTTAAGATAATTGTTCGTTACTAAGCTGTGCGACCTTTTTTTATTTCAGGGAACTATTGCTAGACTTCTACTATAGTATTCCTAAGCAACAATAATAACAACTACTGTCAACATATAGCTCCATGCATGTTTTTCAACATGAATATCTAATTCATAGGATTATATTATGAAATTTCTCAACATAGCTGCAGATTAGTGATATAACTCAGAAAGTCAATACGTACAAAAATCTTATACATTATATATATATTTAATAATTACATATTGATATATTCAGTATTTGTGATTTAGCTATCAAACTTTGATAAGAAAGCCATCAACCAAATCATTGATACAACTCACAAAGTCTATAGTCCAAAAAACTCTGATATCAACACTCTCATGTGTTATCAAATTAAAGTTGAAGAAAACAATGAGATCTGAAACATTCTTATAGAGATGTGAACAAACCATTACCCGACAACGCATCGTTAGTTCACAGCCTCTGGTTTTATATGTGTAAAATGAAATAAATCAATTATGAGCAAATACAGAGCTTTTTTATTTAATACTAAATAGTTCTCATTCACCGATTAGTGCAGAAACTTTTACTTCAAGCATTGCACAACAGAGCTAAAGTTTTTCATATAATCAACCCAAAGCAACTAAAAAGGAATAACGAACAAAATGCTCATTATGCTTCAGTTCTTTCACCGTATAACCCAGTTACAACCCAATATATATAGTAGCTTTGACCCATAAAGTAGCATAAGACCACTTCAACATGGACAAACAACATATCATTAAAATAGAAAAAACCTGTAACGATGACAAAAAATAGACCAAAGACATCAAATAACATAAGTGTGATATATTTATTCAGTTCATGTATCAAACCAACTAAGAACACAAACCACCACCACCCTACATCTAACATCCTAAAAGAGATAGTTGGAATATATCATACCATATCTTCTTGTTTTTTCATAAAACCTCACATAAGCCTTCGTCACCTTTCTTTTTAACACATAAAATTGCACGCTGGACATAGCAAACTGACATCAAAGTCAAGCCGACGCGCCACTTATTTTCAAATTCACACATACCTTGCTTTCGGAAATATACCACCAAGTACATGGTATAAACAAAGGTTGACTGATCTTCACCTGCAAAAGATAAACATACCAGATAAAAGCCAACTATATAGCCCAACCAAGCTTCAGTTTATAAAGCACTATCATTATAGTTTCACTTTTAGAGGTTAAAAATCATAAACAAATTTCAATAAGCATCGAGGTTGACTGATCAAAACTTGCTTAATAAAGAAGCAACGTGTTTAAGACTTTGGCTATTTTTAGCAACTTAAAAAAAATTAGAAATACTTATATAAAGGCCAAAATCAGGATCAAAATTCAATCTTTTTTATCAAAACAAGTAGAAACTAATTATTAACCAAAAACAATATCACCATCCTTTTTTTTGAACAAAAATCTTTTTATACACTACGAACAAAAGCATACATGTACACCAACGCAATCTAAATACTTTAACCGATCATTTGGCGACTTAACTAAACTTACAAAACAATGTAGCTAGCAAAAATAATCACTGTCATCTAAACCCACATATACTCCAAATAATAACAAATATAACTACCAATGAACAAAAGTTACTTGGAACGTACCTTTTGTTTTTGCTTAGCTTTTTTCCTAGCTCGAAGGTTGACCATAATTTGGCCCTTTTTAGCATTTTGTTTCTTCTGATCCAATGCCTCAGTGGCCTTCATGTTTCTTTCCAAACGCCATTGGCTTTCACCTCTTCCATTACAATGAGTGGCCTTCCGCTCCAATGCCTCATTATTCTACACGATGGTACTGATTACAAATAAGAAATCGAGTAACAGCCGCATAAATCTTAAAAAAATAGAAATTTTACATATCCATTATATGCCTCCGCAACTTTCTAAACTTCTTCAACTACAGTCATCGTCACAAACCCAAACCCTCTACTTTGTCTAATATCCTTATTATGTATCAGCTACAAAACCACACATTCGATGCCAACCCATTTTTATCTAAATCTTATAAAATATAAAGAAGATGATACTCATTTGCGATCACTTTTAACTACTTATCTGCTCAATGCACTTTGACCAACCATTAAACCGTAAAACATGCTATCAAAATTACCTAGTCACTTCCTCGCAAGCACATCATAAAAGAAAAACTACTTTTAAACAAATAGGATCAATTTAAAAGCTCCCAGATACTTAAGCACAATCAGGAACACCAAACAATGAAAGTAACACAAAAAGAAATATTCAGAATCGAAGGAAAAAGGCATTGAAACCTTGCCTGATTACTTATGAGACATTTTCTCGATGCACCAACAGACGAAAATAAATCGATAATTATTATATTATCAAAACCTGACAAAAATACAAATCGATACAAAAAAGGCAAAATCAAAGTGCATCATCAATTAATAAGAATGTAAATAGATTAATTTAAGATGTAGATTACCTGATGGAAACTGAAGGTGATGAAAACCTAACAAAAATATAAATCGATACAAAAAAAGGCAAAATCAAAGTGCATCATGAATTAATAAGTGTTAGGATCACAAAAAGTATCGGTCACTTCCATTATATCGTTTGATAGCTCGTAAAGTAATATTTGGAAATTAGCATGGTTCTAAAAGGCACGCAAATGCCTCGCAAAGGCGCGAGGCGTGACCTCCACGCCACGCAATAGACCAAGGCTTAGGCTTAAGGCTTGACGTGAGATGAGGAGTGAAAAAACGTTATAAGACGCGATAAAACGTGATGCGTGGAGGCTTTTTTGAATTCAATTTCGATAAAAATCGTATTTTTATATAGAAATGAAAAAGATTACATGCAAAGATAGTTTCTTGACTTTATTCCTTATGTATGACACTTTTTGTAAACTCAATATATTTGTAATATGATATAAATATATAAATTTATAAATATTTTCATATTTTGTGCCGCCTTAAGTCACGCCTTAAAAACGTCATGACTCGTCATGGCTCGCAAAGGCGTGAGGCTTGGCCATGCCGCCACGCCACGCCTCACGCTATTTATAACCTTGATATATATATAACATATATAAAAGAAGGTTTTTGATTTTTTGATCTTGAAGCAAAAAATTGTAAAAACGACATCTGGATATTGAATAATAATCAACGGCTGTGAGTTATTTTACCTTGCTAGTATTTAATGTGAAACAAAAAAACATACCCCTCTTCTAGATATCATCCAACCTTTAATCTAAACCCGTATAACCCTACATTTTTTAATCAATAACTTGAATCACGTTCTTTAATCCATAATCTTGATACTCATTCATATTTTATTAACCTAATGAACACAAAAAAACCAAAACAACAATCTAATTTGTTCATTTTACGATCGAAACATGGTGTTTTTAATCTACAGATCGGTAACATAATATTGCCTAATCAACATTGGATTGCAATTACATGGGTTGTGTGTCACTTTAGTTCATCAACATTAATTTTCCAGGTATTAACTAATAATTAAAATTATTCGATATGTTATTTTAATATTTATTATCCATATGTTATTCGATATATACTTTGCTGATTGATTTTTTTTGCTATTAAACATCACATCAGTTTCATTGTAATATGTTATGTTATGTTATGTTATGTTATAGATTGATAGTTTATTTAGGGATGTGATGTGATGTTTAATTGCAAAAAAATGAACAAATTAATTTAGGGATGTTTGACAAATTTTAAACATTGTGATATGAAACAGAATATTTGTCTAATGTCTAATGATTCCTTTTAGAGATGATTACTGTCAATGATTCGTTTTGTTACTGTCAATATGAAATTTATTAGACAGAATAACTATTTTAGGGATGATTAGTGTCAATCATAATTCATTTCCTTATTCTATGAATGAGTGTTTTAAAATTCAAATCAACATTTTAACCTAATCCATACAGTATAAATAGTTATTCATGCACACACAAAAGTACTCACATTATTCCATCTCAATCTGTTTTTCAAATTAATACACATGTTAATGTAAAGTTTTTCCTTTTAATTTTTTTTAATAGTGGTCATTTTCAATTGCATTCTTATATTTAGTTTATATATTGAGTTTCTATCTGAAATATAACTGAATTTTATCTTTGTGTTTGTATCAAAAGAAATGGAGATGAATCTCACTCAATGTGACCTTGATCCGATGAATGGTGAAAGTCAGACAGAAAGACGTCAAAAACGTTGAGAGGGCATTGACCTCTCTCTTGTATTAAGAAGGGCATATAGAAAGCCTGAAAAAGGTGCGATTTTATTTTCATATTGTAGCTTAATCAAGTTCAACAGATATATTTGCATCTATAAAAAACTATTTTATGGAATTTGAATATTTTAGGGATTGGGAGGTGGAGTCACAAGCAGTGAATATAATATAAGAGAACATTCGGAGTATCTATTCAAGTTTGGGAAACTTAAAATTTTCTTATCATGATTTTGGGAAGAAATTCGACCGGTCGAA
>BQNB010060112.1:17500-32500 GCA_026074375.1 Tanacetum coccineum | reverse complement strand
TTTACGAATTTCTATTAGGTAATCATCATGTTTGTTCATAGATGTATTGGTTTTTAGAAGTTGTATGATATGATGCATTGTATAGTTTAGTTATTTAATCAAATATGAGTAAAAAAGAGTTGTAAAACATGTTTACAAAAACTGCACACTGGTATGTGCTAAATTACACATACCTTTTATCTAATAAAACGACCCCAAATGACCAAAAACAGACATAAAATGCCAAATATATGCTTGTTTTGTGTTATTTATTGTGCATGTATCGAATATTAGAAAAAAGGACAAAAATGAAGCAAAACCGACAAAACTAGGCACGGGATTGAAAAGAGCGTGAAAAACCAAAGCCGAAGACGTGTTTATCTTAAATGGGCCAACCCGCACCCATTTAATGGGCCGAGTCAGCCCTTTAAGCTTATCTATTAAACCTTAAAGTCCAAATCCTAAAAGCCCAATTTCTGGCCCAAGTTAAAACCAAAATCCCAACAATCCTTTAAACCATACAACCATTAAATCCTTACACCATTAGTCCTTGAGGACTAACACAGTTAGTCCTTAACCTTTACAGTGTTAGTCCTTGAGGACTAACACCATTAACCCGTATACCCTAAAACTGTTACAAAGTTAGTCCCTATCCTTTTTCATCATTAGTCCTTGTACTTTTACACTGTTAGTCCCTTTTCCCTTTTCCCCTAACCCCATTAACCCAAAAACACTTACACACACTCAATTTATACAAAACCGCCAAAACCCCCCAATCACGATTCATCATCCCCTTCACGTGATCCTCTACACCATGACAAAACCCCTCTCAACCCCACTCAAAACCCCACCCCAGAAGAGGACAACTCCACCTTGGCAATCCCATGGAGTTTTATTGGTCAAAATTAATCAAGGGTTGTGATTCAAGAACTTGGAGAACAAGAAAATTGAAGGGCCAAGATAAGTTCTAAAATCTCCTCTGTAACATCCGAGAATTTTCGAAATTTTGAATGACGATTTTACCCTTTGACTTTTAGGGTCTGACTTGACTTTTTGACTTTTGGTCTTTTATTGTCACATAAAAGCGATTACCGCGTAACCGGTAATTTTTCGGAACATATTTAAAAGAGATATATGTTATTCCTAAGTTGATTTATCAAAAACGAGCAGCTAAATCACGTTTTCGTTATTCGGACTCTAAAGCAATTTGATGTAAAACGACATTCCTGACAACTTTTTAGTTTTGACCGAGACCCGAAAACAGTCAGAAGGTGACTGAAATGCCCTCGCAAGATTTTAGAAACACAAAAATAATTAAATTATATTTAATTATCACGTTTTATTAAATAAAAATATTTAATAAAATACTTAGCAATTTAATTAAAAGCGTTTGTTGAAAACGCGAATATTCGAGTTGAAATCCATTTTTTTTCTTTTCTATTTCAGACAAGGCGTAACCGGTTCACAAAATAAATAACAGATATTTTATTAAATGTTATAAAATATTTATGAAATATTATCAAGTGAATACTCATTTTTATCAGAAAAATGATTTGGAAAACAACGGCGCAAGTTTCGCGCGTTGAATCATTTGTTAAGTCGTCCAAACGAGTCCCGAACCAATATTTTATAAAAGTTTCTCAAAAGTTACACCTTTGGTCCCTGTGAAATATTTACATAATCAACCCTCAACTATTATACACCTTACACTTTTCTTATAACTTTAATTTATAAATAAAAAAATTTATAACTTTTTACTCATTTTCATTTCATATATACACACACACACATATTACACTCTCTCTCCCTCTCATCTTCTCCGGCGAGCTCCCGCCGCCGCCGGCCACCATTGTCGCCGCCGGCGGCAGACTTTTCCGGCCGATACCAAAATCGATCCCCACCACCGGATCTACCCGATCCCCACCATCACTCTCCCCCACTCGCGCCTCCACCCCTCCACCACCACCCAGCCGCCGCTGCCTCCACCACGACCCACCAAGGGTGCGTGGGTTTTATATTTACACAGCGAGGGTGCGTTTTGGTTATAAAGAAACACCACAAGGGTGTTTGTTTCGCTGGTCATCCGCCGCAAAGGCACGTCGGGTTCGGGTCAACCCTGACGTAGGGCGCGTTGGTTTTGTTTTTCATAGATTAGGTTGCGTTTGGTTTTGTTTCCACCAAATGGGTGCGTTGGTTTGATTATTACACCAAAAGGGTGCGTTTGGTTTAATGAGGTCAGCCGAAAGGGGCGGCAGCCGCCACCATGGGGTACGTTTGGTGGGCTGCCGCCGCTATAAGGGAGTGTTTGGCTGGGACAGCCACCCATAATGGGTGCGTTTGGCTGAGGTAAATACATAAATGGTGCATTTTGTTTGTATTTCCATCGGTTAGGGTGCATTTGGTATAAGGAAAACAGCCGAGGGCTGCGTTTGGCTTGTGACAGCCCCAGCAAGGGCGTGTTTGGTTTGGGTTAACAGCCATAAGGGCTGTTTGGATTGGAAAAAGAGCTTAAAGGGGTGTTTGGTTGGCTGTGATACAACATCAAGGGTGCGTTTGGTTGGTAGAATCCGTACAAGGGTGCGTTTGGTAAATATAAATCAAATAATAAAAGGCATTAAGATTTTATATATATTATAATCGGATAAATTGGTGGTAAAATGGTTAAATAAATACGATGTTTATTAGTTTGTGAGTTTAGATATAATAACGTGAATATATATATGTTATATCTGAAACAAGCGGGAGTTGGAAAAATGGAAACCCGAATAAATTGCAACATATATTGAATAAGGGAAAACATTAAGCTTTACGAATATGGAAAACATTAAGTTTTATGAATGTGGGAAACGTTTTGAAAACGGGAAAGTCATGACGAAATTTATATAAATTTATATGTTTAGCAATGATTTAATAAAGCTTATATTATTTTAGAAACGGATAAAGGGGACCAAGTTATATTTTAAAAAGATACATTAACTTGTATTATACAATAACCCGACCAATGAACGAAAACTATACTTTTACATCGAGGCAACTGTTTTAGACACAATCTATCGTAGAAACGAAATATAATTTATAAAATATTATTTTATATTTTATAATGGTTATAAACTGTTACAAACATCGGTTGTTTAATTAATAACGTTAAGACATGTGTCTACTTTTATTCAAAGTCTTTTTATTAATTAAGTTGGTGTCAAAATAATTGGTTTAATTATTTACTCACACTTATTATATAATACTTGCAAAGCATTATATACGTCACATTAATTTTTGGATTGTTTGTATCTGTTATATAACTCACGGTATGAGTTATATAAAGGTTTATTTTTCATATGTAATATATACAGAATATATTAACATACTTTGCGTTTGCTTTTCAATTTATTTATTTAACCAACCACCAAAGTATTACAACTTTAAATCTAAATCTTTATCAACATGTCGCGTTGACGTAACCATTCATCGGGAAACCCAAAAACATTATCCTAGGCTAGTGGGACTTAGCCGTTAAGATTAGCTGCAACTTCTTGATCGAGCCGCTTCGTCTTCCGTTCGTATTGTGCATATTAGATGCCTATCTGTCAATCGTTCTACATCATCGAGGTGAGTTTATAGCCCCACGTTTTACATGTTTTATATATATTTTTGGGGTGAGAACATGCTTGTTTACAAATTCATTTACATGTTTGATTAGCTTATTTGTGATCCTAAGTGCTTATTAGGTTAGGGCCTTGATCTGAGTTAGCTTATTTAGGTTTTGCTTTAGCTTATTAAGTTTTTAGATAGCTAGCAGTTTAGCTTAAAAGTTTCATAGTTACAATTTAGCATTCTGTCCCTTTAATGTGCTTATTCTAGTTTTTTTTGTTTTGCTTAATTCTAGTTAAATGTTCTTATTAGACTTAGCTGTAAGTTTTTTTAGCTTATTCAGCTTAGGTTTGAGCTTATTTAAGTTATTGCAATATTTCAGTTTTAAGTGATACAGCTTAACAAAAAGCTCTTAGTCAAAAATGGTCACTTGTTTAGCTTTTTTATAGCTTATTTTTATTTTTAGAAAAGTTGTTTTGTTAAATGTTGCTTATTTTTAGGGTTTTAGCTTTTTCAAGAAGAAAATTTTAAAAAATGTTTTAAAAAAAAGGGTGGCCAGAAGGTTACGAACCTTGTGACTGGATCTTTTTTAATAACCAACACTTAACACACCACACATCACCAACTGCCCTTGGATTCTTTTTTCGTTTATAGCTTGCCACATTTAATACTTGACCCTTTTTTGCCATTTAAGCCTAGCATCTCATTTTAGCTTATTTCCTGCTTATTTCACTAAGTTGTGTTGCTCATTTCATTTTTCCTAGGTTCAACATAGTTCAAGGTACTTTTCATAAATTTTTTAGAATTTTCCAAATTAATTTAGTATTTTTAATTATTATTTAGGATTAAATAAATTTTTAATTCATTTAATAAATAAAATAATAAAAGTCAAAAAAATATAATTTTTTTTCTTAAATTTTACTTTTATCAATTTAGGACCTTTAAAAAATTAATTTGCTTTTTTAGGGTAAAAAATTTGATAGTTTAGTTTTATCGGGTTTTGATTCCCGTATTGTTTTTCGTGTTATTTTACTTTAATTGCTTTCGTTTTAGGCTTGCCTTTACTTGTTTTTGCATATTAATTGTAGAAATAGAATCAAAAAAATCATTGAATCATTCAAACACGCGATCACGAACTTAACCTCGATTTTCAATTCACGCCTCGTCGGGATACGACTCGGTGAAAGGTTTTGAATTTTACTTTGGTCAAAAGTAATCTCCCTTTAAAAAACCTTTTGGAATATTCTCTTGCTATAATAGAGATTATCCTTTTATATATTTATATTATATATATATATATATATATTATATATATATATATATATTATATATTATACTATATATATATATATATATTTTTATATTTATATGTGTCTTGCCGCGCTGTGTGTGTGTGTGTGTGTTGTGTGTGTGTGGCGCTGCTGCCGTAGAGGTGTGTGCGATTATCAAGTTTACGTTTGAAGATTAGTGTTCTGTAGGACCTTCCCGGGAAGTTATCGCTTTCATAATGTGCAATTTTTTTCATTATATTATCAAGTAAATCAAAATTTCCAAAAAAATTTGAAAAAACAACCCAAAATCAATCCGTTGTGTCACTTGTGGATTCGGCTCATCTTTAGATTACAAACTATAAGGGAGGTATAAGGAGGGTTGATCCGATGAACTTCGACCCGAAAGGAGAAGGTTTTTAAAACGCTTCGCGCTTACCCGCTCCTTTGCTTCTTTGTGCTGTTTTCCTAGAGGCTACGGGCACCTTTATCTCGGTCCCAAAAATATTTTTCTTTTATATTATCTCCGCGCTAAAAAATATCTTAAAAAATAAATCTATTTATCCTCCTATTTGTTTAATTCTAATGACGTCATACAACCAACGTGGTTGTTTCAAGTGTGGAGGTCCGTTTGGTGGTCTATATTGTCGACAATGTACTTGTGAGCGGTGTAGAAGAAATTATACGGATGAAGTTTTGTGGAGCGCGTCGCGCACGGTTATGAATTTGAAAAATCATTCGGTTAATGATATCAAATCAAATTCTTTCATTGGATTCTCAATATTTTCACCCACTCCACAGCCACAGACATATTCTTGTGAGTTGTTGTAGAAACAATGTTTCTTGGTTAAGACATTGTTCCACCTCACAGTTCAATTATCTATATCCGGAACCGTGTTACATCAAGACTTGATAATGGTTTCCGCAAAGTTTTCAAAGTTACCCACAAACTATCTTTGTTGTTGGAAAATTGCGGGGTCTCATGAGACTTTTCAGTGTCAACCGTTGAACCACAATTTCTACGAATCTAATCTTTGTTTATTATAATTCTATGCTTCGGTTTTGACCAATTCCAACCCTCGCAGTTTCCCTGTTCATTCAATTCACCTCTCAAGAAATGATATCCAAGATATGGTAGGGTCTTGAAAAGCACAGTTTTTAGATGAAATGAGAAGCATAATTCCTCTCGCTCGCGCTCTCGCGCTCGCGTAATGTGATGAGGAGATGATATTAAGATTAATGAGCTTAGGTGAAAATTTCAATGGAATCGACGTATTGAATTAATAAAAAGAAAAGCTATCAGCACTCACGCTCGCGCACTAGGTGGCCAATCTTAGTACTTATCCTTCACGACTTTTCAATTCTTTTTGCTACAACAATGATGATGATGACGAGGAGTATACTATTGCATCACCACCCGTCTTACCAACGAGGAGCCTGCACTCTTAGCCTCCACTTCCAGTATAGAGCGAGCATCTTAGCACTATTCAGAAAAGGAATGGAGAATCTATAACAGTTCTAGTGTTGAGAACCTTGTTTACAAACCCAAGTTGAGTCTGAGGATTTTCGATTTCGAAAGTGAGCCCTGTGAAGTGCCCGTTAGTGATAATTTTACAACTTCTCTATCACACTCATCACGCTGGTCTCGCACGCCGCTACGCTCACGCTCTCTTAATCCTCTAGTGACTACGAGTCATTTTCTGTGATGAGGACGTTCTGAAGGAAAATTTATTCGACCCTCTTTTCAAATGAAGAAATCATTTCTACTTAGATAGATTGCACTTCCTTTAATGCTGAGTTGATCTCATAGAATTTTGCTTAAACAAGATACTTTGATTATTTCTTCTCCTAAGATCGTTCTATTCTCGAGTGTTCTTACGGTGACTCTCGCTATATCGATTAGATTTCCTCCAGAAATTAATGGAGTCGATTTTGGATCTGAGAAAGCAATTCGTCTTGTTGAGAAATTGTTATATGATAAATTCCATCTCCTCGA
Source organism: Tanacetum coccineum (assembly GCA_026074375.1). Taxonomy (NCBI): domain Eukaryota; kingdom Viridiplantae; phylum Streptophyta; class Magnoliopsida; order Asterales; family Asteraceae; genus Tanacetum; species Tanacetum coccineum. The sequence continues at coordinate 25,669 of BQNB010060112.1, read as the reverse complement.
CATCCAAAAGAATAAAACTGAAGTTTCTGATGGCATGATAATAGAAATCTTTCTCTCATACTCTATTCCCCATTGAGGGTAGTGACTCTCTTATGGAGGAGATCGATTTATTTCTTACTCCGGATGACTCGATACCACCGGGTATTCAGAATGATGACTATGACTCTGAAGGGGATATCCTTTTCCTTGAAGAATTGCTTAGCAATGATTCCCCTTCACTTCCTGAAAATGAGTCATTTCATTTTGATGTTCCATCATCCCCTCGTCCTCCTACGACACCGCCAGATGATGGAATTTACTTTGAGCCCGATACGGGACTTTTGATTGCCAAAGTGGTGGATGATATTTCTGATAATTCGACAAGAGAACTTTATGTTCATGTGCCTAATTGCGCGCGCGTACACCTTCCCTACCCCTTTCTCCAATGTTTGACACTTTGCTTCCATTTTCATACAAAAATGACGACAAAGTTTTCAATTATAGTATTCTTGCTTCTAATGAGGAGAAATCTCCTCATTTCTTATCTCATCGGGGCTTTAAAGCTTTCCAGGTCATTTTTGATTTTTCTAAAATCCCGATGATGATCTATGGAGAGGACATTCCTATCTTGGATGTTCCATTTCTCCATTTCTATCCTCCTTGACCAACTCAAGTATGGGGGATCGAGTCAGGCTCAAGACTCGGTTAATAAAAATAAGCGCTTCGTGGGTGGCAACCCATGCTTATCCTAATAGTAGTATTAATAAATAAGTGTGTTGTGAGGATGCTCACCTCTTCCTTTCTCGTGTTTTGTGGTTTGTGATGAATGTCCAGGATTACCCTGGATTTTGAAGCCTCTCGTGCTCGTGGTTTTGTCCTTCGTTCACTCGAGCTTTAATCCTTAGCATGATTATGGGAATCCAATATCGTAAATCTTATCGACTAACGCTTTATCTTCTGATGCATACTTATAAACGGCTTTAGCTTTATTGTAGAGGCCTTCTTAAAACATTGCGAATTGTTCAATTCTAGTATGGGGGATCTATCGATTTGATTGTGCCTGCAGCCGTTGTTTTCACGTAATCCCGTTAATTACCACAAAAATACCAAAAAAAATGAAAAATTTTCAAAATTTCAAAAATTAAAATAATGTTTTATCACCTATGTTAACTTTCCTGCTGGGTTAGAATAAGAATACCTTTGACTCGATCAAGCGTGTTGAGCTCTTAGCTTTGTCCCTTAACCGTTATAAACTTGACTAAGCATTCGCGGATCTTTTTATTAAAGATTTTAAATTTCCGAAGAACGAGACAATGTATAGAGGTTAATTATGGTTAGATGCTAAGCAAGGATTAGTTGGAAATCTTAAGAGCTCATAAGTGTAATTTGTGGTTTTTCCTCCCTAAAGCTTCTAACTGAACTAATAATACGTGCTTTTTCGAAAATTAAACTTAAATCAAGACATTTTTGAATGTATAGTCGATAACAATTATATTTAGTTGTCTTAGTTCAAATTTATACACTTAAATTTTCTAAAAAGAAATTTTCTCTATATCGATGGTCAATATAACCAAAATGAATAAAATGACCGTATAATAATATAATAATAATGTGGGCTAAAGAAAAGTATACTGCATTCTTGCCGGGCGGCTCTACAACCGTATGTTGTAGTCTATTCTAAATAAGTGCAATAGTAATTATCTGAGAATGATAAAAGTTTGGTTGCATTTGCGTGCTCACAATCAGATATGTTGCAGCCTTCTAAAAGGTTCGAGGATTTACCTTAGTTTAATGGATGCATATTTATATAAGTGTAATTATATGTGATTTAATAATATAGGGGCAAAAAATCTTTTTTCTTAAATTTAAATATGCTATTGAACTAAGACTATTTCGTTTTAAGTTGTGATGAATTGATTATTTAACGGGAAGCCTAAGATTTTTTAAAACCGAATGTCCGTGAGTTTCGATACTATTCTCTGTGGGGTGTCAAAAGCCTGGTCACCTAAGGGTCTAGGCTGGGATGTGCCGAGAATGAAAGTCGCTAATTGGAATGATTCGCCTTCAAAATCTATTCTTGGGTGGAAGTGACAGCATAGGATAAAATATTGCAATTTTCTTAAAGGTTGATCATGGTGATATTCGAAAATAAGCACAATATTAATATATAATAATTGTCGGGAGCGAAAAGTTTCACAAGTTACATGTACGAGTAGTGTTAGCATTTTAACTTATATTTAACGGTGATTTTGTTTTGAGCTTGGTTTGGGACAAGTAAAAATTTGGGGACGATGAATTTATCCTTTTTTGGGAATTTTAGGATTAAAGTGGTTCTTATTCTATGACCCTAAAGGTTATGAAATAACAATAGTCAAAACATTCTAGTTAGAAAAAGAAAAAAAGGGAAAAATACAAAAATACATGTGGTAATAAGTGTAAATATTTAAAAATGGTCAAAACAGGGCCTTCAAAACTAATGATTCTATAATTCCCCTTGATGAACACTTAACCCATTACATGTATTTATAGTACTAAGCCATGCCCTAAAATCATCAAAAAACAAAAAAAACAAAAAAAAACGGGTATAAACGGCTAGTAGCCGTTGGGATTTTTTTTATAAAAAAAACCGAAAAAAACCGGTTAAAACCGGTTTTTTTTTAAAAAAAATGAAACGGCTAGTTTGACTTCCATGTTGACCGGTTTTTTTAACCGGTTAAAACTAGGTTTTTTTAAAAAAACTATTAACGGTTATAAAAAAAATAATTTAAAAAAAATAAAAAACCGGGTTTAACCGTTTTTTTTTAAACCCAGTTAAACCCGGTTTTAAAACCGGTAAAAAACCGGTATCGTTAAAAACCCGAAAACCGGTCTAACCGGTTCGGTTATATTTAACCGAACCTGATTTTTAAAAAACCGGTTAGGATTTGCAACTCTACTTTTATCTAATAAAACGACCCAAAATGACCAAAAACAGACATAAAATGCCAAATATATGCTTGTTTTGTGTTATTTACTATGCAGGTATCGGATATTCACTAAAGGACAAAAATCAAGCCAAAACGGACAAAACCAAGCACGGGAATGGAAAGAGCGTGAAAAGTCAAAGCCAAAGACGTGTGCATCTTAAATGGGCCAACCCATACCCGAGTTAATGGGTCGGGTCAGCCCAAGAATGCTTATTATTTAATTAAAAGCCCTAAATCCATTAACTAGGCCCAATCCCCTTTTTAATAAAAACCTGGCCCAAACTATTAACCTAGGCCCAACCCCACTTAACCACCGTTAGCCCACTACACCATTAACCCTTTACACAGTTAGTCTTTATGGACTAACACTGTTAGTCCTTAAGGACTAACAAAATTAGCCCCTATAACCTTTTTACCTCCACACCACTAGTCCCTCACCCCTAACCCCGTTAGCCCCTTTATCCCAAAAACAATCACCCGCCAAAACCCACTATTCATCATCCCCTTCACGTGATCCCTTGCACCACGACAAAACCCCTCTCAACCCCACTCAAAACCTCAACCCTGAAAAGGACAACTCCACCTTGGCAATCCCATGGGGTTTTATTGGTCAAAAATTAATCAAGGGTTGTGATTCATGAACTTGGAGAACAAGAAAATTAAAGGGCTAAGATGAAGCTTTTGAAGCCTCTCACATAACAAACACAAGATCAAGAAGCTCCTCTTCATTTGTTTTATATAAATAAGGCTAGAAATCAAGCTACGAAGGCATGTAGTGTAGTGTAGGAGTAGTGTAGACTTGTTTTTAAAATAATTTACAGCTTATTTGTTTTACTTATTGTATTTTTAAATTTCAAGCATTGTAATATTTTAAGGTTTAATGAAGTTTCAGTTTTAATGTTTTATGCAAACTTGTTTTCACCTTTATGCTCTTTATCTTAATATTGTTTCCAAGTTATTTTTACAAGCTCTTTAAGCCCTTTAAACTCACTGCTACTCAGTTAAGCTTCTCAATAGCTTAACTGAGTTTTCTGTTTCATACAATCAAAAAAGGATTCTGGTTTAAGCTTTTAGATGATAAGCTAGCAATGGATGAGCTTATGGGTTTAGATTCATCTTATTGACAACAAGCTGAATCCCTAGAGCTTTAGGTTCTTCATTGTAAGCTTATGGCTGCAGGTTATTTCATTTTTTTCCTTTTATATGCCTTCAAATTGCTTATTTGCTAAACTGATTATTGTCTGCTTATTATTGTTTTCAGTTGCTTATTATGCCTAGAGTTAGCTTAATAAGTCTAGTGAATGGTAGGATAGTTTAGTTTAAGTCTTCTTTAAATCTATCTCAATTTGAGTTAATACAGCTTATTAGATTAGCTTATTATTTCAGTGCTTATTTCTCCAACATTAATGCTTATTTGTCTTTCAGTTACCTAGTTCATCATCTGTTTTAGTAATCAAGGCTTATCCAAGTCTGTTAGAGCTTAAAAGTGAAAATTCTAAGATTTAAAGAGGTGTTTGGCACAAGCAGTTAAAACCACTTGTGCTATCTTTGGTCATTAGGGGGGGTTTAGTAAGCTCATAATAAGTCTTAGGATTAAGTTTAGAAAGTTTAGTATTAGTTTAATTAAGTTTTTAGTCTATTTTATAAGTAACTAAAATCTATCATTTTTGTAGTTTCCTAAAAAGCCTTTATAAGCTAGGTCCTTTAATATGCAAATAAGGTGTTGTTTTTATGCTTAATTTGGCTCTAAATGTATCTAGGTAAATCTGTTTTGAAAGCATTTTGGCTTGGTTTAGTTTCATTTGAATCCTTTTGTCAAATAAAATGTCAAGTGTTTTAAGTGTGTTATGGATAAGCTTCAAGGTCTGAAGTTGCTAATTTGAGGACAAAGTCTAGCTTATCTTTGGTTAGGATTTAGCTTAATTAGCTTGTCATAGTCTAAAGTGAATCTGTTTTGAGTTTTTTTTCTTTTTGAGGAATTTAAACAGCTTATTCTAGCTTAATTTTAAGGCTAAAAGTAGCAATTTTCCAAAAACAAGAGGCAGTACATACTGATTTTAATCAGTATATACTGACCTTTTCAAAAGCCTCTTTCTAGTTTATTTAGTAAGTTAAGATGCTTAATTCTTGCTTATTTTAGATGTTAGTAGTATAAGCTTATTTTGTTTTTGGGTTTTAGCTGGTAGCTTATAGGTTAAGTCCTTCATAATTTAGCTTAAAAGTAGTAGTTTTAGCTTAAAATCTGTTTGATTAAGTCTTGTGATCTTTTAGCTTTTTAATGCTTTTCCAGCTTATTTGCTTGCTTATTTTTAGTTAGAAGTGCTTATTAGGTGATCTGTTTTAGCTTATTTTGTTGTTTCCTTTGCTTATTTAGTCCCCAAAAAGCAAGCAGCTTAGTTAAAAGTCCCTTAGTTAAAAAAGCCAAAACTGTCACTTTAGTTAGCTTATTACTAGCTTAATTTCAAGTTCTATAAAAAGTTCCTTTTTAATTTTTATTTTTTTTGCTTATTTTATAACTTTATAAAAAAGAAAACCAAAAAAATGTTTTATAAAAAAGAGAGGCCACAGGGGTCGAACCTGTGACCTCTCCCTTTCACACAACACATCAACACACCACACACTCACCAACTGCCCTGGGGTCTTTTTCGATTATAGTTTAGTATATTTAATATTAATACTTCATTTTCAGTTTTTGCTTATCCGAGCTTAATGGCTTATTATCTGCTTATTCATTTAGCCAATTTTCAAGTTTTCATTTTTCATAGATTCTTCATAGTATAAAGTACTTTTTCCGAATTTATCAGTTTTCCAAATTAGTTTAGTATTTTTAATTAATTTTTTAGATAAAATCAGTTTTTAATTTATAATAAATAAAATAAAAGTCAAAAAAATAAAAATAAAAATTTTAAATTTTCTTTTATCATTTAAGACCTTTAAAAATTAAATTTGCTTTTGTAGGGTTTAAATTTGGAGATTTAGTTTTTTAAAGCTCGGGTTTTGATCCCGTTATTGTTTTTCGTGTTTTAACTTTAATTGCTTTCGTCTTTAGCTTGCTTTTAGTTAATTTTGCATATTATTTGTAGAAATAGAATCCAAATCAAAATTTGATTATTCAAACACGCGATCACAAACTTAATCACGATTTTCAATTCACGCCTTGTCGGGAAACGACCCGGGAAGGTTTTTTTTGGATTTACTTTGGTTAAAAGTAATCTTCTTAGAACCCTTACGGAATACTTACTCTCTCTTCTTAATTGGTATTTTGGTTTAATTGGAATTATCCTTTATATAGTTGTATTATCCTTATTATATTTGTTATTATATATATATTATATTATATATTTGATATATATATATAGCTATTATTATTTATATATATATATATAAGTTTGAAATCAATTTTGACGTGCTGCCGGGGTGTTGTTGAACGATTATTGTGGTTACGTTTGAGATTGTTTTTAAAGACCCTTCCCCATGAAGTTATCGCTTTCATTTGTGAATATTTTCTATTATCAAGTAATCAAAAAAATTCCAAAAAAATTGAAAAACAACAAAATCAACCGTTGTGTCACTTGTGAATTCGGCTCACCTTTAGATTACAAACTATAAGAGAGGTATAAGGAGAGTTGATCTGACGATCTTCGACCCGAAAGGAGAAGGTTTTTAATAACTTCGCGCTTTCCCGCTTCTCCGCTTCTTTGTGCGTTTTCTAGAGAGCTACCGTGCACCTTTGATTTATCGGCCCCAAAAATATTTTTCTTGTTTTAAATAAATATAAAAACCCCAAAAATATTCTTCTTTATCTCAAATTGTTTAATTCTAATGTCTTCATACCTCCATTGTGAGTGTGTTACTTGTGGAAGAATGTTTTATAGCACATTTTGTCAACAATGTTATTGCTATCGGCGTGGAAATACTCTTAGAAATGGATTTTGTTCGGAATGCAATTCATACGTTAATTCGAATTCTTTCAACAATTCTCCAAATTTTTCTTACCCACCTCCACAACCTTCGACAAACTCTTATGATTTTTGTGGTAACGATCATTACTATGGTTTTGATTGTACATCACGAGTCCCGCTTGTCTATGAGCCGGAACCGTGTAACAATCAAAACTGTAGTGATAATTATTACCCACAGGATTCACAGAGTTTACCACAACAATATCTTTGTTGTGAAAACTGCGGGGGTCCTCATGAGACTTTTCAGTGTCAACCGTTGAACCAAAATTTCTATGAACCTAATCTTTGCTATAATTCTAATTCTTTCGGTTTTGACCAATATCAACCCCCGCAGTATACCGTCATTCATCAACCTTCTCAAGAAACGAGTGTGCAAGCCAGAGAAAACCTAATGAAATCTATACAGACATTTTTAAAGAAGTTTAATCGTATATCGTTTAGAGAAACGCCAAAGGTTTTATTTCTAGCTTGGGAGAAATTTTTTGAAATTAAGCATGCTTGTGAAGAAAAGCAACATCAACCAGAGGATTTACAAGAATTGCTTCATAAACTTCTTAAAGATTTGCAAATATTAAGTGAGGAACTGGGCAGATTATATTAATACTCCGAACTGGAATTGTCCTGCCTTCTACGAAGATGATGACGAGGAGTATACTATTGCAATCACACCTGTCTTACCAACCGATGATCCCTATAACTCTCTAAGTATGGGGGACGAGCATCTTAGCACTATTCCAAAAACATAATCGGGCGAATTAATAAAGTCTAGTGTTGAGAATCTTGTCCCAATCCCAAGTGAGTCCGAGGATTTTTCCGATATCGAAAATAAGTGTGATGTGCTCGTTTGTGATAATTTTACAACTTTCTCTAATCCTCTCTTTGATGATGACGACGATTTTTCCTCTAGTGACGACGAGTCATTTTCTGATGAGGACGTTCCGAAGAAAATTTATTCGAACCCTCTTTTTGATGAAGAAATCATTTCTACTAAGATAGATTCGCATCACTTTAATGCTGAGCCTGCTCTTATAGAATCTTTGCTTAATCAAGATACTTAGATTATTTATTCTCCTAAGATCGATTATCTTCTCGAGGAGTTCTCCAGTGAACTTGCTCATATCGATTTAATTCCACCGGGAATTAATGAAGCCTACTTTGATCCTGAGGAAGAAATTCGTCTTGTTGAAAAATTATTGTATGATAATTCATCTCCTCGACCTCCGAAAGAATTTAATTCTGAATATTCTGATGCTATAATCGAA
>BQNB010060112.1:0-12500 GCA_026074375.1 Tanacetum coccineum | reverse complement strand
AAGCTTATGGATGCAGGTTATTTCATTTTTTTTCCTTTTATATGCTTTCAAATTGCTTATTTGCTAAACTGCTTATTGTCTACTTATTATTGTTTTCAGTTGCTTATTATGCCTAGAGTTAGCTTAATAAGTCTAGTGAATGGTTTAGGAAGTCTTCTTTAAATTTGTCTCTATTTAAGTTAATACAGCTTATTAGATTAGCTTATTATTTCAGTGATTATTTCTCTAACATTAATGCTTATTTGTCTTTCAGTTACCTAGTTCATCATCTGTTTTAGTAATCAAGGCTTATCCAAGTCTGTTAGAGCTTAAAACTGAAAATTCTAAGATTTAAAGGGGTGGTTTGGCACAAGTAGTTAAAGACAGCTTGTCTATCTTTGTCGTTAGGGAGGTTTAGTAAGCTCATAATAAGTCTTAGGATTAAGTTTAGTAAGTTTAGTATTAGTTTAATTAAGTTTTTAGTTTATTTTATAAGTAACTAAAATCTGTCATTTTTGTAGTTTCCTAAAAACCTTTTAAGCTAGGTCCTTTAATATGCATATAAGGTGTTGTTTTTATGCTTAATTTGGCTCTAAATGTATCTAGGTAAATCTGTTTTGAAAGCATTTTGGCTTGTTTTAGTTTCATTGAGACCCTTGTCCAAAATTCCTGTCAATCATTTCGAATTGTTTTAAAGCTTGGATCTTTAGACCTTATTGGAAAGATACAGTTTGTGGTTGGGATTTAGGTTGTACTAAGTTAATTTTGTTTTAATTGCTTATTGTAATGTGGCTAAATCTGTGTTTCTAGTTTTGGTTGTCATATATAACTTTTTGATTCTCAAAATCAAAAGTTGCAAAAACCAAATTTTCCAAAAAGCAAGAGCAGTACATACTGAATATAATCATATATACTGACCTTTTCAAAGCCTCTTTCTAATCTTATATAGTAAGTTTTAAGAATGCTTAATATTGCTTATTTTAGATTTATAGTATAAAGCTTATTTTGTTTTTGGGTTTTAAGCTTATCTTATAGGTTAAAGTCCATCATAAATTATAGCTTAAAAAAGTAGTTTATAGCTTAAAATCAGTTTGAATTAAGTCTTGTGAAGCTTGTTGGGTTTTAGTAAATGTGATTACTTTTTGCTTTTTAATGCCTTTTTTCATACTTTTATTTGCTTTGGCGCTAGTGTTATTTTTAGTTAGAAGTGCTTATTAGGGTGTGGAGGTTGTGTTATCTGTTTTTAAGCTTATGTTGTGGTTTCCTGCCTGTCCATCTATGCTTTGATTTTTAGTCCCCAAAAAGCAAAGCAGCTTCGTTAAAAGTCCCTTTAGTTACAAAAAGTCAAAAACTGTCACTATAGATATCTGACAACACCTTCTCAAATTTTCCCGTTATTCTACAAAGTTACCTAATACATTTTATATTAAACTTTATTTGCATCTTTTATACCCATATATACCCCCCCTACCCTCCCCTTCACCCCAAAAACACCCCCCGTCGCTTCCCCTGTTTCTACCCTAGATCCCACCTTTCCAACACAACACGCTCCACACTCACCACACACTCACCAACTGCCCTGTGTCTTTTTCGATTAAAGTTTAGTATATTTAATATAATACTCTCATTTTAAGTTTTTGCTTATTAAGCTTAATGGCTATATTACTGCTTATTGCATTTATCAAATATCAAGTTTTCATTTTTCAAGAATTCTCCAAAGAATACTAAAGTAATTTTCCTGAATTTTTTAGAATTTTCCAAATTAGTTTAGTATTTTTAATTATTTTTTTAGATTAAATCAGTTTTTAATTCATAATAAATAAAATAAAAGTCAAAAAAATAAAATTCTTTTTTTAAAAATTTTCTTTTATCATTTAGGACCTTTAAAAATTAAATTTGCTTTTGTAGGGTTTTAATTTGGAGATTTAGGTTTTTAAAGCTCGGGTTTTGATCCCGTTATCGTTTTTCGTGTTTTAACTTTAATTGCTTTCGCTATTAGCTTGCTTTTATTTGTTTTTGCTTATTATTTGTAGAAATAGAATACAAATCAAAAATCTTGATTATTCAAACACGTGATCACGAACTTAAACTTGATTCTCAATTCACGCCTCGTCGGGAAACGACCCAGGAAGGTTTTTTTTGGATTTACTTTGGTCAAAAGTAATCTCTTAGAAGCCTTACGGAATACTTACTCACTCTCTCATTATTTGATATTTTGGTTATATATTATATATATGTATTAAGCAATTATCATATATGCCTTAATGAGATTTTATAACTGTGATTGTACTATTTTTAACATCTCTGAGCCCTAGTTTTTTGTGAAGAGTTTAAGTTACACATAGTTGTCAATTAAATGGTAGGCAATCGTATTTTAGATTTGTATGAAACCACTCGATAAGAAAATTATATCGACTTCATGTTTGTTGCTACTATATGTATCACTACGTCAGCATAACATATGATACGCCATTAAGTTACAGGTTTTAGATAGTATATACATACAATAGAAAGAAGTTACCAATATTGTAACATTTAAAGGTAATTTTTATTGTATGATGTACGAGTAGACACAAACCTAAAGTTGGGTACATATATGATATATTAACCTTTTTAAGGTGTTTTTTGTTTTAACCATGGTGGAGTGGTGCTTTTAATATACATAGTAGAATTTTCTTTTGTTTATGTATCCTTTACAATCGATCGCTATGGACGATTGAGGAAGGGTGTGTGAGCATGACTGAATGTCCCTTTCTATTTCGTCATGTTAATTGTTTTGTTTCCTCAAATCATTACTAAGTACAAAGACCAGCAACTTTAATTGGTGTTGGACGTCCTTGAAAGGATGCATGCACATTTAAGAACTGTTATGGTTTCGAGTGATCCATTTTTTATTCAGGTTTTACCAAAATTCTACATTTGTCATACTTTTACTTTCCTTAGCTATCAACTGTTTATTCAGGCACATGTGCTAGTTTGTTTGTGACTATAAATAGTCCTAATGATCGTCAATTATAATCATGAGCTTGAACCATGTATAATTATAACTAAAAACTGATGCGGTGTAATCTTTTGGATTTTGTCAGCACACCACCGTACTTATTGGGTCGTTTGGTAATGGGTTGGTTGGTTGGGTTGAGTAAAACTTGTTTAGTATATTTAAAAATGGGCGGCTTAGTGACCTGCAAAAAAAATTTTCTTCTCTTGAAGTTAATTAAAAATTAACGTGTATCATAGAAAAAACTAGTATAACTAATTTATATAACTAATGTTATAACACCTTGATTTTTTTTCCTTTTTGTGTAATGTTTTTAAGCGAAACAAGAAATTGCTTAACACATGAAACAGACAAAGTTTATGGCATATGTAACTGCCTTAGTGCCAATATTCATGTATGTTTTTTGTCATTCTTTTTATATATGTAAATACCTAAAATGATTGAAATTGTTTTGCTTTTATGATAGAAATGGATGCACCTAATTAATTCAAAACATCACTAAAGTGCATCAAACATATGCACTTTAATGCATCAAACAAATGCACTAAAGTTTTGTTGTATGATGTGCGAGTAGGCAAAAACATAAAGTTGAATACATATATGATATATCAACCCGTTGAGTTTATTTTTCTTCCTTTCTATATGTATAGAAATGTTAAAATAGTTTAACGAATTTGTTTTAGATTTTCTTCAGTAATCATGTTTGATGTATCGATTTATTTGTTTTCGTTATACGATATTTTAAATTTTAATTATCACTTTAAGAAAATTTGAGTAAAAAAGATTGGAAAACGTCTTTACAAAAACTGCACACAATGTGTTTGATAAAATTTATAAATGGTATTTCATAAATATGATGCATTAATTTTGAAACTAAATTTTCATTAATTACTTGTTGAACTGTGACATACTAACAACTGATGCCCTGAATTAGTCTGTGTGATGCACTTATATTTTACCCTTCATTAGTTAGGTACTTGTATATTATAAACACCTGAAGTTGGAACACATTACAAATAAATGGAACTTATCCACATCATAACATGATACATCTAAATGTTTTCACTAGAGATTATACCACATAACCAAAGAATAGAGGTCACAAGATGGATGGCTTGGCGGGTTAGGTGACAGGGCAAACATATTTTGGTTAAAGTATTGTTTTCCATTATATACATCATGTTCTTCTATGTTTGTTTTTTCTAGTTTAGTACCCTAATGAAAAAATCTAGTATCTGTAAGTCGTATATGTTCTTTACAGGTTGCCAATGAAAGTAAACTAAAATCTTGTTACGTTATTATTTTACAGGTACAAAGAATGGTTAACTAAGTCGAAAAGTTTGCAAACAAAGACAAGGAAAAAAACTGATTTCGCTGACACAAAGAACCAATCTGATTCATTTGTGTACCATACAAAGTAGCAACTTAAGGAATTAGGAGACAAAGTTCCACAGAAGTTAAAGAAAACGTCGAGGCTAAACAGATGCAGTAAAGTTCATCAAACAGATACCCTAAAGTTGCATCATTTTTTATCATGTTTCCCTTTTTATGTAATTGTCGTATTTACGGATGTTTGGACATTTGAGATTGTAATACTTATAATTGCTTGAAACCGGGTTTTGTTTGATGTTTTTATTTGTTTGATGTTTTTATTTGTTTGATGTTTTTATTTGTTTGATGTTTAGGCATATGAGATTGTAATACTTACATTTTAAGTATGTCTCATTGATGCCCTAATAATACTAATTGATGCCCTATTGATACTCATTGATGCCCTAATAATACTCATTGATGCCCTAATATTTATAGTGATGATTGCTATTGTACTATTTAATTAATCCAGCTAACTCACCACCCTATTAAGTTCATCGTACTAAAAACCCGATCATCTACTGATATACATTATGGCCTTACCAAAACGAACATGATGCCCATAGTTATGTGATATTGAATTACATGAATGAGATAGCCAACTAAAACAAGTGATATAACAAATTTATAACATCATTTCTCTATACATTAAAATCCAAAAATGACACAGCTTAACCAATTTTTACATCAAGGTTATACTACATGATCAGGTAACCATAAACATCAAACCAACATAACGAAAAGAAAAAAAGTTGAAAGGTCTAAAACAAGGCATCATTTTTGCATAAGAGTACATAATACTCATAACAACAAACACCTATCTTGAAGCTAATCCCATTCTCGATTAAGCCATTGATTCCCAGCTCAACCTGACATAAATTGAAATGGTTGTGATACAAAGATGGCATGCATTAGATCACAACATTAATAGGTTATATGAAACATGCCTTAAATTTAACAAACAGATGCCTTAAATCTAATAGTTTTCATATATAATAGTTTTCATGTTACACTGATGCCTTAAACTGATGCCCTAAGAAATTTTTGAACTGACACCCTAACACAGTTTTGAACTGATGCCCTAAAACATTATAGAAAACATATTCCTTAAACCAACAAAGTGATTTCCTAACACAACGTTAAAACATATGCCCTAAACAAAAAAAACAGATGCCCTAACTATTTCCTATCATTATCTAGTCTCTCATAGTTAATAATCAACCATTCTAGTATTAACAATATAGTATATTCAGATGCTATTTGTATTATACCATGATATACTAATCAAGTTTTAAACAAACAGATGGTTTAATTTTAACAAACATATGCCTTAAATTAACAAACAAAGCTAACGTTTATTTATCAATTAACAAATTAAACAGTCAAATATTAAGATATTTTATTTTAACAAACAAATGTTATTGTTCCATGTGACGTTGATGCACTAATCAACCAATCTAGTATTTTTAATTTTTTTGACATAGTTTTCATATTTAATAATCATAATAATTTCCTTAAACAAACATATGCCTTAAATTTAACAAACAGATGACTTAAATCTAATAGTTTTCATAATTAATAGTTTTCATGTTACCCTTATGCCTTAAATAATGTTAAACTAATGCACTAAAACATTTTTGAACTCATGCCCTAACATAGTTTTGAACTGATGCCCTAAAACATTACTAAAAACAAATTCCTTGAACCAACAAAGTGATTTCCTAACACAACGTTAATCCATATGCCCTAAACAAACAAACAAACAGATGTCCTAACTTTTTCATTTCATAATCCAAAACAGATGCCCTTTAGATCATACAAATAGATGCCCTATTTTTATAACACATAGAAACTGCCTTTCTAAATACGCATACAAAAGTTAGTCGAATGGTGATTGATAATTTTTGAACCACACCTTTTAATATATATAATATATAATAAAATATAAAATATATAATAAGTATATATTGAAAAACACATCAATAAAACCGAGAAGTATATAGTATGTTACCCCCCCAGTCCGTTTATCCCCAACGAGTCTGGACTGGAGAATCGATACAGTCGAAGATGGAGTTTGAATGAGAGTGTGGAAAGCTAACGTTAAACAATAACAAACAAAAACGATTACGAAAAAACCTAAAAATATGAAATTAAGCTGAAAAACAGAGTCATGAATCCCGAACAAGGGGTCCAAAACCTAAAATCTTATAATTAAAACCCTACAAAGAAATTTTTACTTCTAAACAACTACTAGGGACTAATAAACGAAGAATGAAAAAGACTAGACTGAAACGGAGGTCGTTTGACCCCAAAACGAGTCAAGTCCAAAAATCCTACACAGACCCGTCTATAAAAATCAAAATGTATTGAAAAATTAACCCTACTACAAGTTTTTATATTTCTACGTAATATATGACTAAAGAAAAATTCCTAAAAAAGAAAAATATTTTTTTTGATAATTTTTGTATTTTTTTACGATATTTAAAACTTTTAACTAAATAAATTATAAAAAAAATACTAAACTATATTTAAAAAAAATTCTGAAAATTTACCTAAAATACTGTTGCACTACAATAATTCCTACGAAAAATAAGAAACCCCAAAATTCGGCTTATAATAAGCCGAAAATAAGTCAAAACGAGCTTATAGCGTTTAAAGGTCAAATTGTGTTAAATACTAAACCACTTGGACTCTAACGTAGAAGTCCCAAGGGCCCAGTGGTAAGACTTTTTGTATAAAGAGGGTTTATTGAGGGTAGAGCCCCCCGTGGGTTCGAAGAGTCTTGCTCACGCCATTTTCTCCCTATTCTCCCCCCTCTTTTTTTTTTACAAAATTTTTTTTACACAACTTTGCTAAGCTTATTAGAGCTTATCATTGGTTCATGAACTGCAGGAACTGTTGAAAGCTTATAAATAAGCTGAAAATGCTGTAATTAAAAACAGACAGCAAGCTTTGAGCTTTAAAAAAACGCACAAGTAGCTTTTCCCTCTAACTCTTATGAACAAATAAGCAAAGATAGGGGAATAATGGCATAACACACATAATACACAATCATAATGAACAAATAGGAACAAAAATAAGCCAAATGAATAAGCCCCAAAAGCCCAGAAATTGGCCTTAAAACTTCTCACCAGTACTAACTTTAAGAGTTAGTACTGCTAAGTGAATCTGCTAGGTGTGCTAAGGGGCAGAGATAATCTTAATCAACAAAGTAATAAAACCAAAACTGAACATTAGTATTCTAAACTAAATAAGCCTCAAGCAACAGAATGTAAGCATAATGGAATAAGCAAACAAGCAAGAAAGATAAGCAAATCAAGGGCAGGCTATTTCTACTATTAAAAACCTATTCCTGATGGGAAAAGGCTAACTGATAAGCAATTTAAGCACACGTAAGCTAAGGAGACTTAAAAATAGCAAAGGCAAGGAAGTCCTAACACCAATAAGCTAAACCTAATCAAAATATGCACTAGGAACAACAGAAAAACCAAAGATGCTAACTATGCATGGTCCAAACCTGCAGGCCAATTAGTCAAAAGCACGTCTTTGGGCTTAAAAATAAGCACTAAAAAGGGGCTTTTAACTTAAAGGCTTATAAAAGCTTGTAGCCTAGCTTATGGGCTATTCAGAAAATCTAAAGGATAACCTAGTCTAACTAAAGGAAGCTAAGGAAAATGGGCTAAGAAACTAGGTGCTAGCACCAGGGCACTATCTAGCTAGTTTCAACAGTCACAAAGCCAGCTTATGAATAAGCTGGCTAATAAGCTTAAAAGTGAAATCCAACTTAAATCAGACTTAGAGTAGCTTAAAATAAGCTTGTGCACCAAATTTCATAGGCTACAAAGGACTTTTAGCTTCTAATAAATCGTTTGAAAAGTCTTTTTTGCATATACAAAGCAACATGCAACCCAAACCTTGACAGATTTGAGAAGCAACAAAGGTGATCAAAAGGTCTTTGCTAACTAGGCTTGTTACTTAAAAACTACACTACACTGAACCTCAACAATCTATTTTCAAAGGTTTAAGCTAGCAAGTGCTAAAAAAATGTTGTGGACTAACAGTTTGAACATGCTTATAAAGAAACTTGAAAAATACTCCTAGGTTCTTATAACTTTTGAAAATTTGTTGATTAATGCTCAATATGGCTTGACAAAGTTCACCCAATGAACCACTAGGTTTTCAAACCTAATTGACGCCATTTTGACCCCTTACACCCAACACAACCCTTTAGAGGTTTTGAACATCTTCAAACTGAGTTAAAGCTGAATTTAAGGATAGTAACTCAAAACAATAAAGAGAATCTCAAACAAAGATCAAATAAGCATATATCATTGAGTAAAAGGCACTTATAAGTCAGCTTAAAGGATTTGGCAGACAAACTATAGATAAAACAGATTTATATATGAACTGCTAACTAGAATTATTAAGTAAACATGATTACAAAAGCTTAAATGTGAAAGACAGAGTTTAAAAACATGATGAAATACATTTTTAAAGTAAATTACAATTAAACTAAAAACTACTCCTACATCCACTTTCTTCTCTGTCTTCTTTTTCTTTATATATTTAGTCCATGTGTGCTTCTTGTGTTTGTTGAGTGAGAGACTTGAAAGGCTTCATCAAGACCCTTCAATTTACTTGGCCTCCAATGCCATATCCAATGCCATATCCCGGGGTTGACTTTGACTTCGTCTTGACTTCATTAATTGCACAAACGTCGTCGAGTCGATCCGGGAATTCGTTATAGCTCCTGTTTTCTAATCTTTTGAACCCTTTGGCCTCATTTTTCGCGCAATCTTTTCCAAATCCGTGCTCAGTTTGTCTTTTTAGCTCAATTTGTCCTTTTGTGATATCCGGGTACCCATGCAAACAGCACAAACACAAAAACAGGCATATTTATGGCATTTTATGTGCGTTTTTGGTCGTTTAAGTTCGATTTATATGGTGAAAAGTATGTGTAATTAAACACATACCAAAATCCCCCATACTAAGGCATTGCCGTGTCCTCACGCAATGCTATGAAGTAAGCATTTAGAAAACCAAGAATCTCAATCACCCTCGACTAATAACTTAGAAAAGTAGCTAAGTGTTCATCGAGGAAGTTAAAGACTCATAAGTTTTGAAAATCCCCCGTCTTTACCATTTTTTTTATACACTTACTCCTACACATATTTTTGTATTTTTTATATTAAGCAACTAACTAGAACGTTTGACTTTCGTTATTTAATAACTTTAAGGGATCATAGAACAAGATGCATTTCGATCCGAGAATGCCTCAAAAAGGATAAATTCATCGTTCCCGACTTTTTACTTATTCCAAACCAAGCTTAAAACGAAATCACCGTTAATTATGAGTTAAGATGCTAACACTACTCATATTTGCAATTTGTAAACTTTTCACTCCCGACAATTTATATCTTAGGGTGTATGTGCTATTTTGAATTTCAACCATGGATCAATGTTTTGCAACATTCTATGTTTCACGTTCCACCCGAGAATAATGAGTTTGAAGGCGAGATCATCCCATGTAGCATTTTCGTCTCGCACATCCCAACCTTCGGTTAATGTGACGCAGGCTTGTGACACCCCACGGAAACTATATCGGGAACTACACGACCTTAGGTTTCAAAAACTCTCAGTTTTCCGTAAGCCCAAAGCTTATAAAATTAATAGCCAAAGTTTCAAAAGCATATATGAATGTATCAAAAAGAGACCTTATTATTCACACTTAATATTAACTATTTACGCAGTTGTAACCTCGACTTTTTTAAAGCTGCAACATCTTTGTGAGACGGCAAGACGCAGCCAAACTTTAACAGTCTCAGGATAATTATCCTTACTATGGTTTACTTTCAGAAGTCTGTAACTTCGTTTGTGAGCCGAGCAAAGATACAACAAAACTTTTATCAAACCCACATTTATAAATTATTATATTTTGCATTTTTCATCATTTTTTTTACACATGGGAAAACTCTTTTTGAAAAATCCAATTATATAATTTTGAACTAAGTCTAAAGTTTCCGCTATATACTACAAAAAATATTGATTTAAGTTTAATAATTTTCCAAAAGTAGCACTATATTAATCCGGTAAGAGCTTATGGGAGAAAGAAGCGACAAATTACACACAAACAATGAGCTCTTAAGCATTTCCAAATAATCCTTGTTTTAGCATCCCCCTCATACTAACACTAACATTTTTCCAATCTTCCGCGAAATATCGCGAACTCTTAGTCTAAAAGTTAAGGAACAACCCCCCTGTCCGGCAGAGCTCAACACGCTTATCATTCCATCGAGTCAAAATTTACTCATTATACTACCCAGGCAGGAAGTTAAAAATTGTAACAAAAACACTTTATGTATGTTTTGAAAATTTTTAAATTTTTTTCATTTTTTTGAAATTTTGGTGGTAAAAACGGGATTACGTGAAAACAACAGCTGCAGGCACAATCAAATCGAAGATCCCCCCATACTAGAATGAAACATTGTCCTCAATGTTTTAAGAAGGGTCTCTACGTAAATCCTAAGCCGTTTATGAATTATGCTAAAGATAAACGTTAGTCGATAAGATTAGGATATCGGATTCCCAAATGAAGCTGAGGATTTGAAGCTCTTGTGATCGAAGGACAAAACCGCGAGCACGAGAGGCTTCAAAATCCGGGCAATCCTGGACAATACAACACAAAACACAAAACACGAAAAAGGAAAGAGGCGAGCCTCATCACAACAACAAAAACACTTATTAGCAAATAGAAAGAAGATAGAATGGATAAGCATGGGTTGCCACCCACGAAGCGCCTTGTTTTTGTTAACCGAGTCACAAGCTCGACTCGACCCCGAATTCATTGGTCCATGGGGGAGCAAGTGGAAGATAAAATCTCCATCAGACTTTCATTCAAGTGGTTTGGATAAACATTGAATTTCATGAAAGTTCCACTCCGATGAGATACACTCGGCATAAAAGAATCATAAACGGAGATGCCGGGGTCAAAAATGGTATCTTCATTCCCACAGGAGAGAAGATATGGTGGAGCAACTGGATACGTGAGAAATGGAAGAAAGATCCATACAATATAAGCGAAAAGAGGTTCACTTAAAAGTATGAAATCCAGATTAAGGATGGGATGGGTGGGTAAAACATTAGGCACATGAACTCTTGGTTCTCTTGTTGGGAAAATATCATTCACCACATCCATAGTAAGATTGCCCAGCTCGGGCTCAATCTTAAAGCAGAAAGTTTCAGATTCGGTTAAAGAATTATCAAAGGTGTTAGTCTCCTCCAAGAAAAGGTTAAGAGATGTGGAGGAAGACTTGGTCATAACATCGGAAGGTGGAACGGGATTATCTTTTAATGCTTCGATGTTAGCAATAAGAAGATTGACATTCAACAATTTTTCACGAAGGATATCGTCTTTGATTGTTAGAAGAATATCGGTATCAATCCCTCCAACTTCCGGGACAACAATCTCCACCACCTCTAAGCTGACGATCTCAGCATCGGGAGGTGATGCATCGACATAATCGATATCCTCACCGTAGGGAGAATCGTCATCACTCGAAGTAGAATCATTGTTAGAATCGACGACAATCTCAGAATGTTCATTGAGAGCATTAAGAGGGGTGGTATTTTCACAAAGAGGCACATCACACATTTTTTCGGGAATACCCTCGGACTCACTTGGGATTGGGACACGGTCCTCAACACTAGACTTTATTACTTCATCCGATTTCGTTGCCGGAACAGTGTCAAGATGCTCGTCCCCCATACTTAGAGAGTTATCGGGTTCCTTGATTGGTAAGCCGGGTGTGATTGCAATGGTATAGTCCTCGTCATCATCATAGCAAATAGGAATCTTCCAATATCGATCTTTAGCCGCTTGCTCTTCCGCAATTCTCTTTTCTTCTTCCTTCTTTTGCATATATTGACCAACCATATCACATAAGGATGTCATTTGCTCCATAAGCTTGTTTTGGGAATTGAGAAAGCCATTTTGAGCATTGAAAAGGCTATTTTGAATATCGGGGATTGGATGATTGACGGTATATTGCGGGGGTTGAAATTGGTCAAAACCAAAAGAATTAGAATCATAGCAAGAATTTTGCTCATGATAATAGTCTTCATTCATTGGTTGACATTGGTAAGTTTCATGAGG
>BQNB010060111.1:5434-37054 GCA_026074375.1 Tanacetum coccineum | reverse complement strand
ATACTTATACTATTTAGCGTAAATAGATAAGTAATATAATAAATATTTATAATTATTAATTATAAATATATCTCGACAAGTCTATTCGGTAACCTTAGACACATAAAAATAATCATTATACGGATGAAAATGAAACGTTTACTCATAATAAACACATTAGAATAAAAAAAATTAAATAATATTTTACTATTTAAAATAAAAAATAATGTTTTAGGAAAATTTCTAAATATAAAATTTTTCTGAAATTTCGACATGACCTGTACGTTTACACAACGTTTTCCAAGGTTTCAAACCTTATTTTCATCAATTTTCACAAATTCGACACTTTTCGACAAAATTCCAAAATCTCAATCTTTAATGCTTACCAACACTTTTTCTCCAAAATATCATTCAACATCACTTCGTAAATATATTTCCACTTTCAAAAGTCCGTCAAAATTCTCATAACTACTAAATATCGCTTATTGGGCCTCAAGGCCCAACAAGGGTCCATTAGGACATTTATAAGTCCAAAGTATAATTCAAGTCCAAAACCAAAGTCCGTTTACATATATAAGTATATACTTATATGTAAAAATAATCCGGACCACAATAAGCCCTCCCATTAAGCCGCGACTCAAATAGACTTATTGGGTCGTGAGTCCATAAACTCCAAAATACGTATATTAAGCTTGAAAATAAGCTAATAAGCTACGTATCGCATTTGGTTACTACCATAAGCCTCAAAAATAGTCCACAACATACGCCATAACACAAAAATAATCAAAATCACTTTCCTAGTGATTTTGGGAAGTGGTTCGTGGCTTATAGCCCAAAATAAGCCAAGAAATAGCTTAAAAATAAGCCCGAATAAGCCATACAAGCTACTATAAAAAATAAGCATTCTAGCATCATATATTATTCAACCATCACGACCACAACATCAAAACTACAAAAACCCTCTTTTTCTTTTTCTTATTACACGAACCAAACACCCCTTTTTCTTTCGTTTCGCTTCCAAAAATTAATTTTCACAACGATCAACTTGTACAACTAACATCTATGCATCAAAATAAACCCAAAAGGACAAACGAAATTTAAATTTGAAAACTTACAAGAAAATCTTCAAATTTGTAGATTTTGACACGAACCGGACAACCCAAACGTTGTTTAAATGAATACCCAAACACTCGTATCAACCCGGAATATCACGTTCTCGATCAAAGTTGGAAAATTTATGGTGGATGGTGGTTTTGGGTGGCGGACGACTAGCACACACACACTCTTATGTGTGTTTTTTAAAGTGAAAATGATAAGGATTATGGGAAAAATGGCATCTTATGTGTACAACTTTAGACAAAGGAGCTAAAATTAAGCCTCCTTGTCTCTCTTGCTTGCTATGACCGGCCATAGGATCCAAGGGAGTCTCGGGCCTTTCTTTTCGTGTCGGGATCACTTAAATACTTATAAAACTCAACCGTAAAATTTACCCCAAAGTTAAATAGCATTTTTATTCACTTTAAAAATACTTTTCCATTAACCTAGAGTATTCACATGACATATTTTCACTTTAAACCCTTCATAACTCAATTTGGACATTAACGCACGTATGAGACTCGTTTTTCGGCATTTATCAAAATTCACAGGTCAAACCACCCGGAATACACATAACACAATAGTACCTTCCAAAAGGGATTATTAATCACAATAAACCTCAAATCATCACACATCTCATAAAAATCACCACCGTCAACACGGTACAAAATCTGAATAAACTGACAAAAGTCAAATAATCAAAAGACTATTAATGAAATATTCAGAACACAAAAGGGCAAAGGTTACAGATACACATTGGAGGAATTATTTGGAGAAAACCTTTGTCCTATGGGGATATGTCTACCATGATTCTCAAAGTCACTTTTCTTTTCTACGGGTATATATCTCTTTGTTGTCTTATGGGATTATGCATGCTTTTTCTGTGCTGAGGCACGAGAATTCACCTGTGAGAGGTATTTTAAGATTCGCTCATCGTGATTTGCACTATAAATGCACTTTTTACATGTAGGACATGCCAAGTATTTTAACTTTAAGAATGACTTTTGATTCTTAGATGGTTCTGTTGTGTTAACAGTTCTATTCGATACACGACTACTCATGGATGGTGGCCAATTCCTAGGTTGTTGATTAAAGTTCCTAGGTTTCGGTTTGTTACCAATAACAGTGTTTGGTAATCTAGCAAACTATTGCACACTAAGTTTGGTATTCAAAACTTTGTCTTTGTAAAGTTGTGTCTTTTTCTTGGCTTCCTCTAGGTAGTAGTTATGAACCATGTCATTTAAGCCTACATATTCCTTTGGTGACTGAAATGACACATGCTTTGGGCTATTCCTAGAAGGGCCAAGTGCATTCACATCATAAGGCTTAGCAAAAGACGATTTCCTAACTCGAGGCCAAGAATGTGGAGCGACTGGTTTTGTCAAATCATGCGACACACCAACTTGGGAGGCAATCCTATGTCTTGGCATTTGGGATCGTTAAGATTTATATGCAGTTGGTTGTCTTACACTGGTTGATTTTGATGGTGCAAGGCGGTTTCCCACTATAGATTGGATTGTTTTTCAAAATTAGTATCCACGCTCTTACCTTTCATCTTCTCAATGAGTTTCTTTAACTCACTTATGGCAATGTCTGTCTTGCAATTGAGCTTTCAAATCTTGTATTTCAAAATATTGTTCACGTCTTTTAGAAATACATTTGACGCTTTTTCTTTGCAAATGTGTCATTTTTTCTTTGTTCTTGACATTGTTGCTAAAGCACAGTTCAAGAGGAAATCGAGTGTTTTCTAATTTAGCAAAACTTCGTGATTATAAGCTTCTTTACTAACAGTTTTAGTTTGTTTAGAAAGCTTTTCTGCAAGACATTCACATTCTTTGACTTTATGAAGATACAAGCATTGCCCAACTTTCAGGGGTTGGGTGATCATCTAAATCAAATAACGAATGCAAATAAGAACACATAACTTCATTAGACACACATTCTTGCAAAATTATATCATACATGTTTGAAAATCCTGCTTAATCAGATTTAAGTTCGTCAATTTCTTTTTCAAGGGATTCAACGTACTTTAAACCAACATGCATTTCTTGCTTAAGTTCATGAACAAATGCGAAACTATCATTCTGTGTCTTTATGACAAGAGGCATCAAACATGTTTTTATTAGGAACTTCCAAGTCAAAGAGCAGTTGGGGCACGAAAATGATCCTTTGAATGTTTTACCCAAGCTTGATCAACAAGTTCTCTAAAGTGATTTATGTTATTTGTCATTACATTGTATGCTTGTCTACTTTTACTTCTTGATTTTGAAACAGGTAAGAAATCGATGTTTTTGAAAATATTTGGTTTTAATTTCACAAAATATTTTCTCCACATTTTCTTCCTTACTTTATTCGCATGTGCCAACTGTTCATTATATTCCCGTGACGCTGGTTTGAAAATTTCATAAAGACTATTTAGCTTTATGTAGTCATAAGGTCTTACTAAGTCTTTATTCAATTTTGATCGACTCTCTTTTTCAAAAGTCAGAGTCTCTTCCCTATCAGGGACGAGTTTGTTTGTAGGATCAGATTGGTCATATGGGATCTCATACATACATGGTTTTTCATATTGAGCCTTTTTGAGGTACATTGGATTGGCAACGGTTGGTCTACCATTGAATGTTGGGCCTTTGGAAGCGAACATATGAATGGTTTAAATTGATTGATTCCTTTTGTAAACAATTTCATTCAAAAACTTTAATTGCTTTTCTATTGAAATCATTTTGTCAATGTCTTTTTCTTCCTAAAGTTTCAAATCTGTTATAACCTTTGTTTTCTCATTGACAAGACCTTCAAAGTGTGACTTTGTTAAAAGACACTATTTGACTAACTCATCATGTTTCTCTTGGAAAACTAAAATTTCATAGGCTTTAAGTTTTAAACCTTCTTTTATGTCAATGTTTTTTTGAGCTAATAGTCCTAGAGTTTCATTTAACTTATGTTTAAGTTTGTCATAGTCAACTGTTCGGTCATTTAAGGCCTTGTACCTCTCAAACTCAGTCTGTTTATTCTGAAGTGCAACTAAACAAGTATCTCAAATACTATTAGACTCCCCCAGAGTTTTACTAGTTTTCGCAAGAATAGATTTGCACTCTTTCAATTCATGAGCAAGTGATGCGTTTGCTTTCTTTAATTGCTTTTGAATATTTTTATTTTCATCAACATCAAGTTTTAAATTTGCAATTAAATTAGCAAGCGCAGCACGCTCATCATCATATTCTACAGCATGTTGGTCAGTCTGAATTTCATTATCACACATATCCGGTGAATTAGGAATGACATTACTATCAACCTTTTCCACTACACATGTGTTAATACTGTATTTAGGTTGCTCAGAATGTTGCATGTCAATAGCAAACACATTATATTCAGCAGTTGATGGTACCACAACCATTGGTTCTGTGTCATAGGAAGGTCTGATGTCCGTATCATCCCCAGAAGTGCTTTTGTCATTGCATTCATTCCTTGACCTGCTACTGTCATCTCTAGATGTGTTGCTTTGACTCTCTAAACCTTGATCATTCCCTTTGTCTGATACAATCCTACTATAGTCTTTTTCTCCCAACAAGCATTTGATGCTTTAACCTCTTGAATCTTGCACTCTTGAATCTACAACTTTATTTCATTCAACCTTTTCAACCTATTCTGAAGCTCTTGTTCATGACGTGCTCTTTTAATAATACATTGTTCAACGGAGTCCATGTTTTGTATTATTGTTTCCTTAAAGGTTTGAGCTTCTATGTTAGTGTAAGATTTGAAGTCTTGTGTTATTTCCAGAGCATGTGAATTAGAATTAGAAAGCTCTAACACACTTGAATGTATGAAATTGTCAAACTGCACTTTGATCATACTTAGACCAGAATTGAAATCCTTCTCGTGAAGTGTTTCTTTGTTGGGTTGCCTTTCTAAATTCTGCATGTTTCGAGATAACACATCCTTAAAAGTTCCTACGTCGGCATTAAAGAGTCGGTGAAAAGCCTCTCTAAACTCGTAGTACATTGAGGTGTTGGAACTTGAGAGATGTTGAGTTGTTGTCTTGAGTGCATTCAATTTGTTCAGGGAGTTCTCTTTCAAAATCTTTGCTTGCTTTTGTAGTTGTTGTATCTCTTGTTTATCTAAATCCGAACACAAAGATAAAGTATCTTTCGTTTCCATTGTAACGTGAATTGTGAAGTGAGAATGATTTGTAAGATTTTAAGTAGGTGAAGTGATTGTTGTTGTGGATTGAAATCAATTAATGTTCACGGGATTTTACAAATCTATAACTTAAACCGTAAAAAGAATTGACTTTTACGGGATTTTACTAAATCAAGAAAAACTGTGAATGAAAAATAATTGTTGTTGGTGAAATCGTTGTTGTTGTCGAAGAACTTGAACTTTCGTTAACGATTTGTTGAGCTACAACGATGAACGGTGCACAAATTGTCAACTTAAAATGAGTACCGGTTGATTAAAACTCAAATAAGGACTAACGGTGCAAGAGAGTTTTAACTTTGAGGTTTAAGTAGTAACAAAGGACTAATTATGAAATGGGAGTAAACTCTCGAGGACTGCATGCGTCAATCTCCAAAACAAATTAATTAAAACATGAATTTCCCTCCAAAAACATTTCCATGTTCGTTTAAAAAAAATAAGGTTAATAAACAATTTCAATTTTGATTTTTTTAAACTCGATCGGTTATCGTCGGCAAAAACTAAATATACCATGTTGATCGAAAATGAGTCACGATCACAATGGTGTATGTCTTAAGTCCCGTCGTTGAATGACACTCGAAACCGAAAACTCAAAAATTACTTAAACATGTATAATTTGCCCTTGTTTGAGTTAGTTCGGTTCATAGTTTAGTTCGGTTCACACTAGACATCAGTTTTAGATCGGTTCCCAAAGAAACTGCTAGATCGGTTCGTCTTGAACTTTGCTAGATTGGGTCCTTTAGGTGAATAATTAGTTCAGGGTTCTTAAGAATTGACTAGATATTTCCATTAGGTAAATAACTAGTTCGGGTTCTTAAGAGATTGACTAGATCGATTCCTTATAGGAAAATGACTAGATCAGTTCCTTAAGGGTTTTGACTAGTTCGGTTCTCAAGTGTTTGACAATAGATCGGTTCCTAAAGGTATTGACTAGTACGTGTCTTCAGCTTAGTTGGGCAAACTAGTTCGGTTGTTGAACTCGTTCGGTTGTGCTAGATCGGTTGTCACTATCGTCCTTGTATTTGTCTTCACCGAAACAGCAAAACGTCCTTTTTGTTTGTCTTCAAACCGATGACCGAATCAGCAAATATATCACCCAAAAAAGTTATTCATGAAATAAAGCACTTATAACACCAATAAGCCACGAAGATAAGCACGCAAAAGCAGTGAAAAAAAATGAGAACAAAGATGTTCGTTTTGCCCAAAAACAAAAGACGTGAAGAAACAACAAAAAAGAATGTTGTTTAATTATAAGAGACACAAGACAAAGATGTTGTGTTTCCTTAATTCCAACAACAATCTTATACTACACAAAGAAACTTTAAAAATGTTTGTGAGAAAAAAAATTCTATTTCAAAGATAAAACTTTTGACAGAAAACACAACTGTTGTTGACTTGTTTTGTTTTTTTTCAAACCAAAACTGAAACTACACGAAACAAAAGGAGACTAAGTAGAAAGATTAAAAAAATTGTCGAATATGAATAAGCCAAGAATAAGCTTGTCGAATAAGCATAAGCAACCAATCCACGAATCACTAAACCCACCCGTTAAAGTAAACGGGTTTGTAAATAACCCAAGAACACTTTCACTTCACCATTTGATTGAACAAGAAAAAATAGAAAGGAAATAAGGAGAATTTTAGAGAGAAGTTAGAGAGAGAAATAAAGAGAGAAAATAGAATGGTTAATTCATACAAGTGTGTGTGAGACAAATGAGAACCAACACCCTCTCCACACTTAGAGAAGGATATTTATACCAACACTTGGATCGTATGGTTTAATGCTAATGGGTCGGGCTCGGGATAACTTAGGCTTAAGCCCGCAACGCATACAATATTAGATTAAATAACGAGCCCGATACCCGTAACTACCCTATTACAGCATATATTAAATAAAGACCGAAGCTTTCTCGTTGAGTGACCGAGCTTCCTTGTTCGACTTAATATTTAGAGGCTAACAATCTCCCCCGAAGCGAGGTCTTGAACCTTGAAACGAGCTTCCTTGTTTGTCTCGATATTTTGAGGCTAACAATCTCCCCCGAAGCTTGGTTTTTGATAGATTCCAAGCTTCCATATTCACAATCATAATATGGTCTTGGGTTTCTTGATATTGCTTTAACATTGAGTTCTTGAGTCTTGTTCTTGGTCTTTATCTTTGTTGTAGGCTTGTTCCTTTATGCTGTGTGATTTTTGATCTTTAGCCTTTTTCTTTTTGACTTTGTCTTTTGTTCAGAGATCTTTAAATCTTTTCCTTGTTTGTCTTTATCGTCTTTGCCGTCTTACGATCTTGTGTCTTGACCAACATGCTCATACTATTTATCATCTTGAAAGCTTCCTAACAATCTCCCTTGACAATCGTTGTCTTGATAATCTTGATATTTAGGAAGATCTTGAATATCAAAGTTTGCGGAAGTCTTTCTATTTAATTCTTGAGCTTTGTTGATTCTTGAATCTTGATGCTTATAGTATGTCTTTGTAGCATGAGTATGAGCATGTGGTAATGAATTGGACTCTGCTGGAATAAGGCTGCAACATCGTCATTTGTACCTGCATTTTAATGTTAGTGATAAACAGCAGATATGGACGAATATGGCTTTGTCATTCGTCGAGATTAGGTTGCATTTGTAACACCCCCAAATTGGGTCGCAGCGGAATAAGGGTCTGTGGCGTGTTACTTCTCAGATCAATAACACAAGATATATATAGAACGACCAAAAAGTCGTTTTTAAACTGATACATTGGATTTAACAAATGTTTGATACAAATAGCCCGAAGCTTTAACTTGTTCCTTGTTATTATTACAAAGATACTGGTTCACAACACATGAGTTTCCCAAAACATAATGCAACCATATCTTTAGCATGACATCCCAAACAAAATCACCAATGTATCCTTGGCACCTTATGCTTACTAATCTCCTGAAAAACATTGCTTTAAAATGTCAATAATAATGTTGGTGAATTCATAGGTTTGATAAATCATATATTGTAGGACCACACGATTTCCCAAGTGTATGATAATGCAACAGATGCAGACATCATATAAATGTAATTACGTTGCTCTAAGCTCATGACACTGAAGCTCGACATAAATAAATACCATATAAATGGCCTACATTGCCCGTGATGATGTTCTAACCCGCAACATCCTATGTTCGACATGGTATACGTTCGTTTGCCCGGTGATAGCTAATCACCCGAACGGGGATGTCAATCCCAATAGATCTATTTATAACATTCGCGCTCACACTCATCAATTGACAGTTCATGATAATGGGCTTAATTAGGGTTATCGCTACTTAGGCAACACATAATCATAAAGTAAAACTTATCCACTTGTGTCCAATTGTAAAACATTGAATGTTTCTCACCCCAAAAACTTATAAAACAAATCATGTAAAATGTGGGGCTATGAACTCACCTTGAGTGAGCGTATGTCAAGTATATCACAGATAATGCGTCACGTAAATCGTCAGATGCAACCTATTTAATTTAAGGTCGTATAAGTACTAAGCATGATAATTAACATCTACCATATACAATTCTACATATTTTTATAACTTAAATTAACGTAAAACTCGTAAACGTCGTATTTTCTTCGTTATAGCTCCGTTTTTAGCGATTCTTTCGAGCACGTTCTCATAATTGAAAGTTCTATTTATTTATGAGGTTTACAAAAATAAATGTTTCTGTCATGAACAGTAACTTTTATAAAAATGGTTTTATAAAAGTATTTTTATACATTTTAAGTATATAAACTCGCGTAATTCATAACTTCTTCGTTTTTAATCGAAAAATTATGATTCTTATCATTTTGGAATCCTAGAAATGTGTATAATCTGTTAAAAACATCAAACTTTCTGTTTTGTATAATTTTTATAAAAGTTATTTTATAAACCCGTTTAATTAACGTATAACTCGTAATTAGCGTATCTTTTTCGTTATTAATCCGTTTTTCGCGTTCTTTACATATTTGGAATCGTCGTGAAGTGTACTATCTTTATAGTTCATAATATGGCTGTCATAGGACACGAACCAAAACAGCCCCTAAATGTCTTTTTGAGTTTATTTGTATAACTTTGTTTTTATAACTTACTTTCTATACTTTTCAACTTAATAATTACCACAAGCCTTTTATAACTACATATGTCATATGTCTTACATATATTAAAGTCCATTAGTTCATATCTTGTCCAAATATCCAAGTTAACAAGTCCATAATGATACTTTTAATCACAACTTTCTTAAGTAAACCTTAAAACCCTAATTTGTACATATACATGTTTACACTTAACCAACATGTTACAACACTTATAACCCCATTATATCATGATATTACCAACCTAATATCATATGAAAAAGTGTACAAAAGCATAATCACAAGTAAAAATCCCTTTTACATGTTCAAAAGTCCTAAATGGTGATTTTACTATATAGAACATCATATACATATAAACTCATGAAATGAAAAGATAAAGGTTTTTAGATGACCTTATGATGAATGATGATAATGAGAAATAAGTGCTAAACCCTTGTTTAGTCTCAAAACCAACGCTTGCACAATATGAAACCCTAGTTTTCCAAATAAACCCTAATCTTGATTTATTGCTTCAACACTTGTAAATGGTTAACCAAGGCTTTCAAATACCTTAGTATATCTTAGGAATGATGTGTGATGGCTTGTATAGGTTGTAGAAAATTTTTATGGATTATTATAAAGGGGATGTTTGAGCCGTGGGCTTATAAGAGATGGGAGGGAGAGTGTTTTGATCTTTTGATAAGTGTTTTGTTGTGAATGAATGTTACTTCATAGTGTATGCATGTATATATGATACAAGGTGGTCAAAAGTAGAATAGTAGTCTTAGAACACATGAGAGGGTCTTAAGGAAGTTTATGGTCAACATGGAAACATAACTAGCTAGGTTTTTTATGAAAATATGAAGTACAAGACCAAGTTGTATATTTTGTGTGCTCTATGTCTCCAAATGTTGTTATTGTCGGGGGATAGGAGGGGGGGAAAGGGTTTCTAGAAGCTTTTTGCTATTAACTTAGTATTTAGTATCATATATGTAAGTTACTAGTTGTAGCTATTACATAAAGAGGTTATTTTGTACATGATTCATGTATTGTTTTATTTTTCTTATAAACAAAGTGAACAATAATATTAACTTGGGTAAATTTTAATGAAACTTTAGGTATTGGGTACAATTGTGGGTATTTGTTGAAGCGTAGAAATATTTTTGTGGTTTCAGGAATGCCTAAACGTACTTTATCACGAAACGTAATAAATTTTACGTAACCAAATAAAAAATAAATGAACAATGTTAATAATTACTCTCAAAATAATTACTTAACCCTTGCTTGATGTAAACATTTAATTGTTTAATGCCCGTTTACATTGAATGATTGCTTTTAGCTTACGCGATTTTACTTAATACATGAAACTAAAAGCAAACGCGTACAACACCAAAAATAAATAGTAGATTTATTGACGACGTCAATGACCCTAAAACACAGGATGTTATAGCATTAACCTCTGGTTCCATGAGGACCGTTTTACAGTATAAATATTGTACTTGATATCAGGTAGGTTCAATTTGAAAGAACCTCCTTGACAGGGTTTCCAGCTTGAAGTGTTAGATCCTCTAACGCATATACATTAGATTCACCGTACTTGCTTGTTCTCAATACCGAAATGTCTCAAAGCAGACAACACGATATGAGTGAATCAGATAGTTACTATCTTTCTGATTGAGTCGTCAATTCATTTACTGGAACAAGTTTGATTCACATAGAATCACACCATCATTTCTTTTCCAGTTGACACAAGTTTGATTCATATAGAATCGCATAAGTCACCTACCGAGAGCTTGTTTGATGTTGGCTCAAGCAGGATTTCCATCTTCATGGTGAATACTTAAGTATCACTCGGATGTTCTGGCAAAATCACAAAGATAATGCCTAGGACTCTTGTTAACAGCTTGTGAACTTATTGGTGTTCAACAAGTGTTTTTCATGGAATGTGTCCTGATGAGATTTATTTATTGATCTCTTGGCTCTAGACTCGATTAGTGCGTTTTGGTTTTAGTAATCAGAGGCTGGAGCAGACTGCCACCTATTCAATATCAACAGTCTCGGAGTGAGATGTCAATAGATAACGTGTGTATCTCTGTGACAAATGAGATAAGTATCTGTTGAGAGAAACTTGAATGGACGGGAAGGGTTGTGCATTGCATCACTAGGTCCATGACGTCTTTCTTTAATATCAGAATTCATCTTTGTGAAAATCGATAGATTATGTATTGACCCGGTTTCTACTTAAAGTTGTATGGAGGACTTCTTTCTTTAGACCCTTTATCCTTACATTTCTTTTTCATTCTTCAACTCCTTCAATGCTTACCAAGACGTCATTACTAACACCTTGTTGTGATTGTACCAATGTTAGCTCAATCTTAGTCGGCATTATTCCTTTATACTCATTCATCTCCAATCATATCTAAGGACTGCTATTTCTAACTATAGAGTGTCCTTGGGTAGATCCCTCTAGTGCTGGTTGGATCATAGGACTAATACCTAACCTAACCACCTTATGACTTCAAAATCGTCGTAAATTAAAATGTTGTTGGGTATGAGATCGTAACCATAAAACCTTTTCTGAAGAATATAAATAGCACTTTGGGTAGTTTAGATCACTTATTATTTTCAAGATCATATTTTAATTATATTTCTCCCTTTATTTTAAATACTAATTCTCTTAGTTTTTGAAATATCTTGTGGGAGAAAATATGGTCACAGATGGTGTTTGGAACATTTTGATAATTTTTTGAATACATTAGAATGGTCGTTGATGATTTTATCCAAGAACATTAAAAACTTTGTTTTTCGAAAACTCCCCCTCAAAAAAGGACCCAATTGGGAAATTATGTCTTTTGAAAACATTGTGAGAGATGGAGTGTTGAACACACAAATATAGGAAAGATATGAATTGTCATCTGGAAATTCTTGAAAAATTGTGTTCAACTTTTTTGAAAAACCAGATGTTAGAGGACTTCTCTTCTAACGGTAAGGGTAAGCGCACTGAAACGTACACTATCCTTTTTCTTGAGCTAAAAACATTGAATGTCTTTTAAGAACAGCTCAAGACCGAGAAACGTTAATTTTCTCGTTGGGAGGATAAGTTATAAACCTTCCTTTATTTGAAGTCCGGGTTATGTACTGACATTTGCACATAAGCCATTTAGAAAATTAGAAATGACATGTTTTGAAACTATTTGCAACTCTCGCTCGAACTTCATTTACACACCCGTGTCAATGTTAATCGACATTTCTAAGCACGTAAATGTTATCGATTCCAAGAGACATGTCGAGAAGAATCTTTTTGGAAATTTTCTGATTTTGTATTTTCTTTTTGAAGTTTTATATTTTTGTATTTTGCTTTTCTCAAAAATATGTACATGGTGATGTTTGATGATGATATCAAGCAGACTCATTTGTCAGAACCTCCAGTTCAGCTGGAGTCAAACATCTCATACCAATCCTTCTGACAAGATACTTAAACCGATCCTCAGGAAGGGCTTTCGTAAACATGTCAGCTAATTGGTATTCAGTTCTGACAAAATATAATTCAATTATACCATTTTCAACCTGTTCCTTTATGAAGTGATACCGAGTATGGATGTGCTTTGTCCGTGAATGTTGTACTGGGTTGCATGAGATTGCTATGGCTGACTGAGAGTCGCAATACAATGGTAATTTTTGTTGTAGTTGAAAGCCATAATCTTGTAGATGTAGCTCATGCACCACATAACTTGAGCACGAACTTGCAGATAACGCCACGTAACTCTGCCTCTGCTGAAGAGACAGTTTGCAGTGCATTTTTGTTTCTTTGACATCCAACTTACAAGCTTATCACCAAGGGAACTGAATCCCTCCTAATGCTTTTCCGAGTACAAGGCATCCGGCATGATCAGCGTCTGAAAATCTGTTTTGTTCAAAAAGCCAGAATCCCTTTGGATACCAGAGTATACCCATGTTAATGTACCCTTTAGAGTATTTAAAGATATCTTTTAAACCTCTTGAAGTGCTTTTGTGTTGGTCTGTAGCTTGATTATAATCAGTTTGGTCCTACGGGATTTTCTCCCCTTCAAATCTACATTCTAGTTTGGGTTTTAGTAGCCAATGGTATCCAATGAGTGACAGTTTGATCCATATAATGCATTTTCAGAATCTCTAAGCGTATTGGCCTGATTGATAAAAATACCTTTTGGGACTGAGTGATCTGTAGTCCTAAAAAGAACTTCATCTCCCCCATTAAGGACCTTTCAAATCTACTGTGCATTAACTTTTCAAATCCTTTTGAATATTTAGGGTTTGTAACCTAAAAAATTATGTCATGACAACGTAAATCTGCACAAGTAGAATATCACTCCCCGTATTTTATCTTTAAATAAAGTTTTGGGAGTCAAATTGTACCTTTAGTAAAGCCTTTGGACATCAGGAAGTTTGATAGTTCACCATACTAGGCTCTTGGAGCTTGCTTTAATCCATACAAAGATTTCCTTAGAAGGTAGACTTTTTCTGGATGATCTGGATCAACGAACCCTTTCGGCTAAGCAACGTAAACCTATTCCTTCAGTGGACCATTAAGAAATGCCGTTTTCACGTCCCATAAACTGATACGATTAGAGGAAACGACTTGTGTGCTGCGATGGCAAACGAAAATCCGAACAGCTTCCAAGCGAGCAACTGGTGCAAATGATTCTTCGAAATCAATACCCTCTTCCTGAGCATAACCTTTAGCTACAAGTCGTGCTTTGTTGCGAATTACAGTCTGATCTTCATCCTTTTTGTTCTTCCATAACCACTTTAGCTTAATAACCATCTTGCCAAATGGTTTGTCGACGAGTTCCCAGACTTTTAGTCTGTCGAACTGATGAAGTTCATCCTGCATTGCTTCGATCCATGCAGAATCAGCCATTGCCTCCTTAATGTTCTTCGGTTCAACAATACTCACTGTGAGCATGAACATACACATTTCAGGATCTGTGGCAAGTTGTCGTCTTGTTTGAACTGGCATGGTTGGATTTCCACGAACTTGTTCTAATGGATGATCTCTGGTCCATCGATAATCATGACTTTGTGGTTGAAATGAATGCACATCGGTATTATCAATGTTGCGTGAGGAAGACTCACCAATTTCTTGTACCCGTGTACAAAAAGGATTGATAAATTCATCTTCTTGAAATGATGCATTCGGTGCTTGATCATTGTTGTTGTCCTCAGCATGACCGTGTGCTGGATTGTAATATTCTTCAAGTAAAGGACTGAAGAGAAATTCCAACCCTTGTTGTGACGAATCTGTCTTTTCTGCTATAGGAACAACATTTTGTCTTGGGGGCACGGGGTCAGAGTTGTCATAATCTGACGCCTTTTATCCTTGAGGAACGAGGCCTGAAGAGACATTTTCAACAGACATCTCTTGTCGTTGTGGTGCGAGGTCTGAACTGTTGTGATCAGACATCATTTCTTTGATTTCATCAAACTTGATATGAATAGACTCAACTATTAAGCATGTTCTCTTGTTGTAAACACGATATCCCTTCGACTGAGTAGAATATCCCACCATGACACATGGATCCCCTTTTTCTTTCATCTTATCTAGATTTTCCCCATCTCTAGTTATGTAACAAATGCAACCAAAGATGTGAAGATGTTTTATTGAAGGTTTCCTGTCATTAATGATGTGATAAACCATCTTTTCATGAGTTGATATGATGATTGATTGGTTCTAAGTATAGCATGCGGTTGCAACTGCTTCAGCCCAAAATGATAATGGAAGCTTAGAAGCTGAAAGCATCGTTCGAGCAGCCTCAACAAGAGTACGGTTCCGTCTTTCGACAACGCCATTCTGTTCAGGTGTTCGAGGAGTGGAAGTTTGATGTTCAATGCCTTCTTCTTTGAAATAAGCATGGAGTGTCTTGTTCAAGAATTCCGTGCCTCTGTCAGTACGGACAGTAATAACTTGAGCTTGAAGATTGCGTTGAATTAACACGTGGAGAAAGTCTTTGAGAACTTCTAGAGTTACATCCTTTATCGTAAGAAAAATGAGTCCAAGTCTATCTTGAATAGTCATCCAACAATCACCAGAATATACTATCTCCCCATTTATGCTTGCAACGCGCATTGTACCCACAATGACAAGTCCATGTGAAGCAAATTTATCCTTCCTTTAGAACTAGGAATTTGCTTTTGTCTAGAATGAACTTCATTTTTTGCTTTACTGTCATTTCAACAAGACAAAAGAACAAAGTTGATCCTTGTCATATTTTCAACTTAGGTAAGGCCATTCACACTTCTTTCGTGAGAGTAAGGTGATGTAATCGATGTTAAGATTAGAAAGCCTTCGAAGCCATACCCATGCTTGAGTTGGTGAAGCTTAGGCCATGAAACAGATAGAGTTGAAGAAGTTGTTTTCTTGAAGAGATATTTGTGTAAATCCAGATCCACGACTACCAGTGAGTAAATCGTTTCCCTGAAGATCTCTCACAAAACAAGTAGATTTCCTGAAAGCAACCTCCAAATTAGCATCACAGAATTGACCCACCGAGAAAAGATTGTGATTGAGGCCTTCGACGTAATAAACCCGTTTGATCGTGACATTCCCTTGAATCAAATCTCCATAACCAAGAATTGGAGCAAGCTGATCATTTCCAAAATGAATAGTACCCATAAATTTCTCCACAAAATTACATAACAGCTTGAGATTTCCAGTCATGTGCTTTGTGCATCCAGAGTCAACAATGAATAGGATGAGTTGTACAATCTGCAAGAGAATTAGAGGACGATGGAACATTGGACAAATTGGATCCTAAGGATATTGATATCTTTAAGATATACAATAGTTTATTCTAGAGACAATGACTATAGTGGGACTAATACTTGTTGATTCTCATCTTTTCCTAATCTTGGAGGCATCCATATCTTTTTGGTCTTAAGGGCTTTTTGTGTCCATGTATACACCTGAAGGACATCATTCTTAGCTATCCACCATTTCCATTCCTGATTATATTCTCATACACTCCCCTTATAGTAACTCTTAAGATTTTCTGAATAGTGGTATTCTGATGCAACTAGTTTTCTTATGGGGTGTTGCAACATAAAAATAGATTTGGTTCCGCTTTTTCTTGGTTACAAGCACTAAAAAGGAACTACATTAGGCTTCTAGTTCTAGCATTATTCATCGACGTCCTTTCAAGTATCAAGAAACTCATCAAGCATCATGATTATAATTAAACACACATTTTTCCACATTCCACTAAACCAAACATTCTTCATTCGAAGTTCCTGGAGTTTGAAACTGTCAATAACACGCAGTTATAGACTTTGTTTCTTAGAAATCCTATGATGGTCTTCTACTACGTCCTCTTTTTTAAACTTCACTTGACTATTGTTCGGCGTGACCTTATCTGTAATTGATAGCACATAAGCTGTGGTCTGCTAGACCCAGTAGTGTGAATTACTCCTGCAGATTTAGACATGTGCGGATTAGTTATTCCTAGAAGCATGAGGCAACTGTGGTGTTCTATTTGTGTTGGGTGGTAGCCATTCCTAAAACATTCATGTTTATGCACATTTGTGTTTCGAACCGCTTGGATTCTTCCGAGGCACAATTTTGTTGGAGTGACATGGTTTAAACAAACCAACTGACGCATTAGTTTTTATTAACCGAACTTATTCGTTTGAATAAGCTCTCATTCAGAGAATTTTGAAAAAGGAGTTCTGTTTTGCCTAAAACTGATGGTTTTGGAATCCGTTGACATTTGGTTGTCGAACAACAGATGGTTAATCAAACTGATTTCCACAGACTACTTTTGTTACCGAGAATGAGTTTCTTTAACTCATTATCACCATGTTCTTGAGTCTGCATTTGAGCTTTCAATCTTGTATTTCATTATAGTTGTTCAACGGTTTTTTTTCGAAATACATTTTGAAGCATTTCTTTGCAAACTTAAGGTTGTTTTTCATCGGTTTCTTTACAAATGTGTAAAGAAAGTTCAAGAGAAATTGAGTGTTTTTCTATTTATTTACAAAACTCTTTAAAAGCTTATTATAAACTTCGTTATAATATATTCAGTTTTTGTTTTGACAGATTTATGTGCGAAGAACAATTCACATTCTTTGACTTTATGAAGATACAACATTGTAATTCATTATAGCATTTAAATCATACAGAGAATGCAAATACAAACATGAAACACTTTAGACACACACTCATCGAGAAGTAGATTATATGTTTGAAAAATTAGCCTTTTCTGATTCAAGTTCGTCAATCTCCTTTTCAAGGGATTTAACGTACTCCAAATCGTCATTCATTTCCTTTTTTAGTTCATGAACAAAACAATGACTGTCCAGTATAGTTTTGTTTGAAAGAGGCATTAATAAGGTTTTGATCAAAACTTCCATAGTCTTAGCAGTTGGGTTAGGAAAGCACTTATTAGTTAATGAATAGACCAAGTTTGTTGACAAATTGTTCTAAAATGATTGCAGTTGTTGTCATATTCGTTATAAATGTCTATTTTAACTAATGGGTTTAAGAAATGGGTAGAAAGGCCAGGATTTTAGCAATTTTGGCTTTGTCCTACAAACGTTTTCTCCACATTTGTCCTTCCTAACTTCTTAGCAGCGTTCCAACTGATCAGATTAGGTTTTGGATGGTGGTTTGAAAGTTTCATAAAGACTGAATTGATATGTGTAATCATATGGTTTCTCTTTGGTCTTTATCCAATTTTTTGATCTACACTCCTTTTCAAGAGTCACTGTCTCTTCCCCATTTGGGGGCAAAATCTGTTTTGCAAGATCAGAAGTATCATATGGATCTCATACGAAATGAGGCTTTTAGAATTGAGCTTTCTTGAGGTACGTTTAGATAGCAAAGGTTTGATCTACCATTATACGTTGCGTAATTTGGGTGCTAACATGTGAATGTTCTGAATTGATTGATTGCATTATAAAAATTTCATTAAAAAACTTTATTTGTTTGTCCATTTCAATCATCGCGTCAATGTCTTTTTCCTTCTTAACCTTTAAAATCCAAATAAACCTTACTTTCTTCTTTCGTTACCGTCAAATTGTGAACTAGGTTAACAGTATACATCTTTTTTGACTAGTTCATCGTGTTTCTGATTGACAACTGAAATTTCATAGGTTTTTAGTTTTTTAAACCCTCTTTTAAGTCAATGTCTTTAAGAGCTATTAGTACTAAGAGTTTCATTTAACTTTGTTTGAAAGTATTTATAATCACTCGTTAGGTCATTAGGTCGTGTACTTCCCAAGCTCAGTCTTTTGGTCTAAGTGCAATATGAAACTATTATCCCGACTGCTAGTAGCCTCCCCCAGAGCCCTACTAGACTCATCAAGGTTAGTTTTGCACTCCTTCAGTTCTTGAGTTAATGATGCGTTTGCTTTCTTTAATTGCTTTAATACCGTTTTGTTTTCCTCTGTATCAAGAGTCAAATTAGCAATTAAAAGAGCAAAGCGCAGCACGCTCATCAAACACATTCAGCTGCATTTTTGATCACCTGATTATCATTAGTACATATATTTGATGAATCAGGAATGACATTGCTATCATCCTTCTCCAAAACATATGTGTCGTTAATGGATTCAGGTTGCTCAGAATGTCGTCTCATATTGGCAAACACATCATTTTCATCATGGTTTTGTACCTGTTCCAATGGCTGACTAGTAGAACTGGTTTCTTCAGGTGAGACCTCCTGAATCTTTGCCATGTAACTGTAATGTGCTTCCAATTCTTGTTCATCAATCTCTTCATCCGTGTCTTCTAGCCAATCAGCTTGCTCAGCTTGAAGTGGAACACCTTGTTCAGCTTGTTTGCACATCATCATCTTCTCCTTGTGATACGCGTAGTCTTTAACCCGCTTTGGCTTCCTGCATTCCCTGGCATAGTGTCCAAATCCCTTGCAGTTAAAGCACTGTATCCCATTTTGTTGCACTACCGGACTGCCTACTGTTTCCCTAGCCCCAGCAACTGTCATCGTCCTTTGATTTCCAAACTGCCCTGACTGATTGTCGTTGTTATACCTTGGTGTAGTATCTTCAGTCTTGTTCCTGGAGTTTGAAGAAGTTCGAAGGTTGTTGTTGGTAGGTTTGTACAGCTTCATTCTTACATTAACTTAGCAAGGAGTGCCAAGTCTTTTTTCATTCCTTACCCCCGAGCTTGTTCTGGATCACTGTCTTCCTCAGAAACGGACTCAGATTGAGGAGTAACTGGTTTGGCGATCTCTTTGCCTTTGTGTCTGGTAGACGCACTTGGTCGTGTGGAAGAAGATTGCATGTATGATGGTGCATTCGATCTTTGAGGTTTTGGTGCCTGATAGTAGTTTATCTGAATATGGTTGAGCAGCCGCAAGAAGTGCTAATGGATTTGCACTTCTGGCTAATCTCTCAGAACGGATATCATTAACTTCGTTTTGAAACTGCTTCAGAACGTCAAACAGCTTGTGATATGAGACTGTGTCTATTTCCTGTCTCTGCTTGACAACCGTCACAAATCTCGACCATTCTGGTTGAAGTTGTTGAAGAAATTGAACATTCACTTGCATTGGTGAAACTTGCAAGTTGTTCCTTGTCAACTCATTCATCAGTTTATAAAACCGGGAGTAATAAGACTCCATGGATCTCCTTCTCGAAGAAGTAATCTCCCAAATTCCCAGAACAGATTTGTCTTTACATCTTGTACGTTCAACGATTCACCCTGTTGTAGCCTTTCAATGGCTGTCCACATCTCCTTAGATGTGTTGCATGCATCAACAGTTGAGTAAATTTCATCTCCAATACCAGTCAAAATCAAGAAAATAGCTTCCTTTTCAGCTTGAAAGTAGAGTTTGTTCTCTGTTGTCATGTTGTGTATTGTCTCAGCTTCTTCATGTGCAGCTACTGGTAGAATGTTCTCTGCTGCTTCAACTGCGGCAATGAGTACGTTCGTAGGCGTATATGTACCTTCAAGATGTCACTTCCTCAGATATTCACCATATCGATTATGTCGAGGTATCGTAGAAAACTGCAACGCCACTAAGAAATAATCTCCTGGTCCAAGCATCCGTGGACGATCTTCTTGACCAGCTGCACATGAAAATTGTTTGCATTTGTGCTATCTGTTGAGGATCGTGTTAACTGGAGTAGACATGATGAATGAGAGTTATAAATATGAATGTGGAAAGATTTTTTGGATCTTAAGTGGATAATGATTGTATTGAAGTTGTAGGTCTTGTAGGCAGTCACATTCACGGGATATTACACGACTATGATTAAAAACCGATAAAAGAATTACGGGATTTTACAAAATCAATAAAATACAGTGAATGAACATGATTCGTAATCAGCCGGCCAATGATTTAATTGTCTAAAAACAGATAAATTTGCTAGCTAGGGTTAAAGCTGTTTGTTTAAATAGGCTCACCAAACTGAAAACGGGCCTTAAAATACATGATGGGACCGTTGGCCTATAACAAAAACAAGTCTAACACAAATTCCAAAAACTTGAAAAAATGCAATAAATCATAGTAAAACGAGGGTATTTGGGCCTCAAAAATCCTTATACCAGCCAAAGGGTGATGTACAGCTTGATCCGTCTCAGTTTATTCTCTTGATTTTGAAAGGTCACGGGCCGAAACGGACATACGGATCAAAAGTTATGGCTGTTTTACTGAAACCCTTTTCTTCACACACAAAAAATTCTTAGTAAACCGCTGCCAATTAGTAACTCGCTGTTTGATAACTCGCCGTTTAGCAACTCGCTGTTTAGCAACTCGCTGTTTAGCAACTCGCTGTTTTAGCAACTCGCTGTTTTTAGCAACTCGCTGTTTTTAGCAACTCGCTGTTTTTAGCAACCTCGCTGTTTTTTAGCAACTCCGCTTGTGTGTCCAAACAAACCGCTGTTGACTATTTCCTTAAATCGTGGATCTTGTCCCCTAGCTAGTCAAACCGCCGTGAAGAACAAATAATTAAATAAGCAACTCTCCACGATGAACACAAGGTCGAATTTGACAAAATCACTCAAATAAGCTTTTCTATCCACGAATCAAAGCTCTAACATGCAATACTAAGGAGATATACCAAGATTAAACATCCTATAACATGTATTTCTTCTTGGATCGTCAAAAATGAAGCAAACTCATCGCAACGAAGAACACCTTACATTGTTGTTGCTAAATTTCGAGCTAGGAGCTTGTTTAACACACGAAATTTGAAGGACTCTTACCTTTTGATGTGTAGAACAAGTGAAGATCAAGATTAACAAACCATTAGACCCAAAAAAAAATTGAGCCGTGGGTATTTTTTCTTCAAAATGGACCACGAAATTTGCTAATTAACCACAAGAATCAAACACAAATCCACCCTTGAAGCTCTGATGCCAATTGTAGGATCCCGTAACACTTCACTTCATAGAATCAAACACGAAATTAGAACTAGAAATGAGAAAGAGAGATGAGTTGTTTAGAGAGAGAAACTAGAGAGAGAGAGATGAGAGAAAAGAGAAATGGAATTGTTTAGAAAATGAACAACTTAGCTTTTTCTAAATAAGAAAAAGCTTATATACCCCGTCACGTTAAAGGTACGCGCGGGATATTTAACTAGGACCCGGGCTCGGGTTTTGCTTGGGATTAAACCCGAAACATATACAATATTAGATTCACTATCGAGCCCGATTCCCGATAATATCCTATTACAACATTAACTAATTAAAGACCGAAGCTCCATCGTAGAGTGACCGAACTTCCTTGTTCGACTCAATAAATTGAGGCTAACAGAAAATGGAAGAGGCGATCCTCTCACAACAACAAAACACTTATTCATTACTACATAACTTTGCATACTACTACGATTATACTAGGATAAGCATGGGTTGCCACCCACGAAGCGCTTGTTTTAGGTCACTTAGCTTGACCCGATCCCCCCATACTTGAACTGGTCAAGGGGGATAGAAATGGAGACACGGAACATCCAAAACACGGATGTCCTCTCCATAAAAGCAAGGAAAAATCTCCATCGGGCTTTCAAAAATTTTAATGACTTTGAAAGCTTTAGGGCCCCGATGAGATAATTCCTGGAGAAGAGAAGTATAAACTCTTTTAGAAATGAGAATCCCGGGGTTGAAAACTTTTTCCTCATTTTCAGACGAAAACGAGAGTAAAGCTCCAAGCCCGGGAACTTCTTTGTGGAAAGGAAGTTCATAAAGAGGAGGATTAAAATCCTCAAGAATTAAAGAAGCATTAGTGGTCTTCTTTACATTCTTTTCCGGTGTTGCACAGTTGGTGACTTCATAAAGGTTCTCATGAATGAGTATTCCCGAGTTAAATACCTTGTCCTCGTTGTTGGTCGAAGACAAAGTATCAACCTCGGAAAAATCCTCATAGAAAATCGAGTCACATTCGGGAAAAGGAAGGAAATCACTTGATCCAGGTGGATCAAGTTCATCAATCAAGATTTTAGAATCTTTGATTTTCTCTTCCTTGGAGTCAAAAGGATCATCATAAGTATCATCATTAACGGTTTCAAGATCAAAAAGTTCATCATCATAATCATCCCATAATGGTGGGGATGAGTAATCAAGAGCATATTCATCGGTGAACATCTCAGAAATGGTATCAACAAGATTATCTATAAGATTACCCTCATCAACCGAATCCTAGAGAATAGAATCCATTTCCTTGGTAGGATCATTATTAAGCAAATATTCTATTTCTCTAAGATCGGATTCGATATAAAAAGGAAGATCATCATTTCCTGGTGGAAATGAATCACTTGCGAGATAAGCTTTGAATTCTTCCCAAATTAACTCATTTTCTTCGAAGGAAGTAATTGTGAGGGAAGAAGAAGACTTGGTCACGGGTTCTGAAATCGGAGTGGGATCGCCACTCAATAGATTATCATGATACGGAGGGAGATCTTTGGTTTTATCAAGATTTAGTAAGTTCTGAAAAATGTCTCCCTCTGGATCAAAGATATCATCATTAACTTCCGGTAAAGTTAAGTCGGTATGAGAAGTGAGAGAAGAAGTAGGATTGCCACTTGGATGATTTGTTGCAAACAAATCTTCAAGAATTTCCTCATGTGAAACATTATAGACATCAATCATGTTGATTGATTCTTGATGAGGTTGGGTTGAATAGCTTGAAGTGTCATGTCTCATATTCAAGATTAATCTTTCATTGCCGTCACAGAGAATCATCTCTTCTCTGTGAACGTCGATCAAAGCACGAGCGGTCCTCAAGAAAGGTCTTCCCAAGATGAGGGGGACACGAGGATCGCTCTCATAATCAACAATGACAAAATCAGCGGGGAATGTGAACTTTCCAACCGGAACAAAGACATCTCTTGCAATTCCTTCCGGTGTACAAATTGCACGATTAGCAAGTTCAAGGGTCATTTGGGTGGAAATAAGCTCGGGTAAACCTAACTTTTTCCAAACCGAGAGTGGCATCAAGTTGATGCTAGCACCTAGATCGGCTAGGGCTTTGCACTTGAGCTCACTAAAACCACACGGAATGAGAAATTTCCCAGGGTCACCTAGCTTTTCGGGTAGCTTCTTAAGGATAACCGCTGAGCAATTTTCATTGAGGGGTGTGTTTGCCAATTCTATAAGCTTCTCCTTGTT
Organism: Tanacetum coccineum; assembly: GCA_026074375.1. Taxonomy (NCBI): domain Eukaryota; kingdom Viridiplantae; phylum Streptophyta; class Magnoliopsida; order Asterales; family Asteraceae; genus Tanacetum; species Tanacetum coccineum. The sequence continues at coordinate 13,111 of BQNB010060111.1, read as the reverse complement.
GGAAAGGAGAGACTTAAGCATCTTCTGATATTTCGGGATTAGAATCAAAGCATCGGCAAGAGAGATATTGATGTGAAGTTGTTTAAACATGTGCCAAAATTTGTGGATTTGGACTTCATCTTTCTCTTGCCGCTTTTCTTGGTTCATTCTAGAGGGATAAGGGATATGAGGGTAACGAGGATCCCTTTGGTGAACCATATAATTTCATTGAGAAGGAGGTTTAGCTTTTTGGACGAGAGGAGGTGGGACCTTAATGGTAAACTCACCATGTTCCAGGTCCGTTAAAGTCTCCTCTACACGTTCATCCTCCTTCGGATTAATAAATGGAGGAGGCATAGGAACAAAAGGTCCATCAAGAACAAGACCACTTCGGGTGGTAATGGCTTTCAATTTACCTTTCGGGTTAGCAATGGTGTTGCTAGGGAGAGATCCCGTACCCAAAGTAGAATGGTTTGGTTAGACATTGAAGTTTGAATCGAATTTTGCATTTCATTCCTTAACTCATTTTTCACATTGTTAATTTAGTTTGGCATGGATTTCATGTTAGCCTCATTTGTTTTCTTAATTTTCTCCAATTCACTTAAAGGAACACTTTGATTTTGTTGAATTAGAGCTTGATAATTTGCATTTTGATTGAAATTGTTTCCTCGATTATATCCTTGAGGTTGGCTAAACCGGTTTTGATTATTTTGCACGTTTTGTTGTGCAAAACCCGATGGTTGAGTTTGATTAACCACACCTGGAGGACGATAACCAGAATTACCATGATTGTAGTTACCCGCAGCTGCTAAAACATATCCTTGAATATTATCCCGATATTCTGGGAAAGTGTTGCCATTGGCGGCGAGACACTGATAGTAAGGATGAGGACCACCGCAAGTGACACAAATTTCCTCAACAGCCTTTACGAAAGCTGGAGGTGGGGTTGCTTGGAATTGTTTGAGAATAGCCGTCATGGCGGTAGTCACAACACTTGTTTGCTGATTTACTCCATGAGTAAGTTTGGCTATATCAGAGGAAGTAGAAGAATTAACATCACTTGATTTCACTTGAGAAACAATCGATTTGTTTCATGAATTACAGACCTTGGATTTGTTTTCGATAATTCTCAACACATCTTGAGTTCGTCTTTCCAAGAGATTGCCACCGGCGGCAGAATTCAAGGAAACTTGGTCGGCCGGGTTCAAGGCATTGTAGAAAGTATCAAGTTGGTGCAATTCGATGAAACCATGACGAGGGCATGCATGAAGGAGATCTTTGTACCGGTCTCATGCCTCATGAAACGACTCATCAAACTTTTGTTGAAAGCTGGAAATCTCATTTCGAAGATTTGTCATTCTTGAGGGAGGAAAGAATTTGTTGATGAATTTGGAAACAAGATCTTCCCAAGTGGTAATAGAACGAGGGGGTTCTTTTTCAAGCCAACGACAGGTTGCCCCCGCAAGAGAGAATGGAAAAAGCATAAGCTTAATCGCTGAATTTGGCACATCCTTGTATTTTATTATGGAAGTTATTTTGTTAAACCAACGAATGTGATCATGAGGATTGTCTTTCTCAAGTCCGAAGAATTGGTCTGAAGTCATCATATTAATGAGACTATGCTTAAGCTCGAAATGCTCAGCAAGAATTGGTGGAACCACGATTGTCTCTGCATAACCCTCGGTAGGTGCACGGAGCAATTCCGCCATAGTACGTTGATCGGCCATCGTATCTATGGGAGATTCTTCAAGAGAAAATGGTTTCTTTGAACGTCTACGGTTACGACGTTTCAGGTTTGTAGTGGTTGGATTAGAAGAAGAATCGCCAACGAGATTAGAAGAAGAACGAGTGCGCATGCACTAAAAATAAAAAAAAAATTGGTTTTTCAATTGATTCACAATTTATTTTAACGGACAAAACGAGATCGAATAACTTAAACCAAAAATTGACAAGCTTCACGGTAGCTCTTTAAAATAAAAACGCACAAAGGAGCGGAGGAGTAGGAAAGCGCGAAGCTATTAAAAACCTTTCTCCTTTAGGGTCGTAGTTCCTCAGAACAACCCTCCTTAAACCCTTCTTATAGTTTGTTAAACTTTAAAAGGTGATCCGTACGTCGAAAGTGACACAAAGGCAATTTTTGAATCTTTTGTTTGGGAACTTATTATGATAATGCTCAAGTTGAGAGCATTATATTAATGATGATTTTTATTTCTTAATTAAGAACAATTTTTTTATGTTTTTGATTTTTTCTTGATTTTTTCTTATACTAATACTAATAAAATAAAATGAAAAATATTTTTGTATTTTTGTATTTTTCTAAATAAAAGAAAATATTCACAAATGGGAATGATAACTTCACGAGGGAAGGGTCTTCAAAAACTAATCTTCAAACGTATTCACGAAAATCGCACACACCTCCCCGGCAACGGCGCCAAAATTGATAACCAACTTCTTAGGGTTAAATTATAATTCAATTATAGTATACGTATTTCGAAAGACTCAAAAAAATTCCTTTTGACCAAAGGAAAATCAAAAATCTCCCGGGTCGTTTCCCAACAAGGCGTGAATTGAAAATCGGGTATACGTTCGTGATCGCGTTTTTGAATGGATTAAAGATTTGATTTGGGATTTCTATTCCTAATAATAATAAGCAAAGAAAAGTAAGAAAAACCTAAAAACAAAAGCAAACGAGGGATTTAAACCTAAAAACGAGAACGGGGTCAAATCACGTTCTTTAAAAAACAAAATTTTGAAAATTTAAACCTACGAGTGCAAATTTAATTTTCCTAAGTCCTAAATGATAAAAGAAAATTTAAAAAAAAGAATTATAATTTTTTGACTTTTTAATAATTTATTATGAATTAAAAATTGTTTTAAACTAAATTAAATATTAAAAATACTAAACTGTTTATAAAAAATCTAAAAAAATTAGCAAAAGTCCTAAATGTTGTAAGGAAGCTAGGAAAAATAAGCTGGTTAAGCTAGCTTATCAAATAAGCTCACAATAAGCCCAAACAAGCTACGGCTTATAACTAGGAATAAAGACCCAAAATGTGGTTAAGTAATTAATGGTGCAAAAGAAAACCGAAAAAGACCCAAGGGCGAGTGGTGTGTGGTGTGTGAGTTAAAAGGGTTGAGGGTGTTGAGGTCCAGGGTTCGAGCCCTGCTCACCTTGGACTTCCACCTTCCCCTTTTGCCCTTTTTTTTAACTTTTCTTACACAGCTTATAAATAAGCTGTAAACTAACAACTTTTGTGAAGAAAAGATTTTTAAAACTTAAAAAATAAGCACGAAATAAGCAAAAGAAAATGACAGATTTGGCTTGTTTTTTAACTAAGTAACTAAAATGCTAAACTGGTTTGCTTTTTAAGCTCAAATAAGCAAATGAAACTGCAAAATAAGCAAACACAGATATTCACCTATACCTAATAAGCAAGTCCAAGCTAAAATAAGCAAAGGAAATAAACAGAAAGGCTAAAAATAAGCAATAAGCAAAAGGGACAAAAGCTGGCAGGCAAACAGCCTAAGGTGGCACTTTTGGGCTTATTTTTAAGCCACTTAATGGAACCTTATGGACTAACAGCTTATATGGGCTTAAAGCTTGGCTTCTAAACTACTAAAATCAGCAAATGGAAAACAGTTTGAAAATCATATAAGCTAAAAAAAATGGCTGGTTTTCTTAAAAAGAACTAAATGCAATAAGCAGGCCTAAAAATAAGCTAGAAAATAAGCTTCAAATTGAAAAATAAGTTAAAACAAATGGAGTTTGACCTCCAATGAGCTTATGCTCTTGATTTCAGACACTAAAAATAATTTTAACTAAACTAATTTTGAAATTGAAACAAAGCAGTTTTAGGCTAAAAAACACTTAAGAAAAACTTTGACAGATTTTGTACAAAAACAAAGGCAACAAAAGACCCTTAACCTACAATAAACTTAGTGCATTCTATCACTAATAACAACACTTACAAGCTGGCCAAAAAATCTTAATCCAAAAAGCTTGATAAAACTATTTTGTCACCAACAGTTTTACACAACTTTTAGACCAAACCTTTAAACAAGCTTTTAACCATTAAAAAACTTTTAAAAACAGATTGTGATAACTAAAATGAGCTGGTTAAAGTGAACAAGTGATCCTAACATTTTTTTAGACTATTTTGACCCACTTTGGGTCTTAAACCAAACACCCCTTTAAGTGAGAAAAGTCCTTTTTAAAGCTGATTACAAAAGATTTAAGCAAAGTTTTGTGAAAACAGATAAATAAAAGTTGACATTAAGCAATAATAAGCACAAAAATCACAAGTTTAAGCACTAAAGTAAGCAAATAAATTACATTAAAGCAATAAACAAGCATAAACAAGTAATAAGCAACATAAATAAGCTACAATAAGCATAAATAAGCAGGAAATAAGCACATGAACAGTAAAAGGGGCCAAAATTTGTAAAGATAGCTTACAAGGTCCAAGCCTTATGGCAAAGACAATAAGCACTCAAACACTTATTAACCTTTCCTATAACTTCCCAAGAAGCTCTAAACCAAGGCCATCCAATATTCACCTTGCTCCTTGCTTTCTTTGACAGATTCCTTTTTTTGTGATTTTTGATTTTTTATACAGAAACAAAAACAAGCTTTTATATGAGTTTTTAGCGACTCAAAAACTTATATTAGAGCTTAACAAACAGTATTTAAAGACAGTTAAGGTAAATGACAATAATTAAAGGAAACTTGAAATTTTCATTCACTTAAGAAAAATTACAAAGACAGTATTTAAATGACAGAAAAATTAAATGACAAGTAATTTAAATTGCAATATTTAAAAATGGGAAAACTTGTTACAAGACTTGCTTAAACAAAATTCGACAAAAGCTAATGAACTACAAATGCTTATATTTATACTAAAAGCTTGGTCTTCACTTGTGCTTGTTTACTGAGAGGCTTCAAGGGGTGTGCTTGTTGTGTGAGGTAGTCCAAAAGTTGATCTAAGCCCTTGAAATTTCTTAGTCCCCAAGTCGTATTGATCAAAACCCTTGATTTCCTTGTCTAATTAGATGTTAAGGGATTGCCAATGTGGCAAATGGAGTTTAGCGAGGTGGGGTGAGGTTTGAGAGTGATGTTTTGGCTGGTGGTGCAAGAAACGAGGTAAAATTAACAGGGGAGGGTGAATAGTGTCTATGGGGTTTGGCGAGAAAATTTAGTTTGGGTGAGCAAGGTAAAGATTTGGGGGTTTGGCAATTTAGGTCCCTAAAATTGTATAGTAATGTTGCATGGATGGTCCTTTGTGGTGATTATAAGTTTATAGGATTTGGCAGTTTTGGTCCTCAAAGGTGTAATGTTTAATTTCACCTATCGTCCTTATGGGAGTAACAGACTTAATGTTAAAGGGTTTTGGGCTTAACGGGGTTAAAAAGTGTTTGGGCCAGTGTTATTTATTTGGGCCTGTTTTAAATTTAAAAGGGATTGGGCCATTTGCTTTTAAAAGGCTTATAAGTCTTCATGTTAACACTTAATGGGCTGCCCCGGCCCATTAGATGGGTAATGGTGGCCCATTAAGTATTTCTTCAATTTTTTTGGCTTCGGCTTTGACCGTTGACTTCTCAGGTTTGACTTTTTCGTTGACTTTTGACTTTGACTTTCACACTTTTCCATTTCGTGCTCGGTTTTGTCTGTTTTGGCTTCGTTTTTCATTCTTTTTTCGGATATCCGTTTCCTGCACAATATAAGTAAAAACATACAAATACAATGTATTTTTGGTACGTTTTTAGTCATTCAAGTCCGATTTTAAAGGTCAAATGTATGTGTATTTAGGCACATACCAGCCTACCATGTTATTAAAGAAATACAACATCGAACATGAATAAAGACAACCTTCTTAAAAACACAATCTCTAAATCTTGTGGATACACCATGCACTATATGTTGTTACTACCCTTAATGTATAAAAAAGAAAATGACTAAACTTGCCCGCAATACTGTGCTGGAAAAGCACATATGGTGAAACTCTCATTTCTTTCCTGCAAATTCTTCAGGTTCCTCCCTGAGAGGTACTAATTGCTTCTTATTCTTCTATCCCACTATGCACGGGTTCTGCTGCTTTCCGCAATTCTTATTGCGTAAAAGTATGTATGTGCCTGCATTATGCATTATATGATTAACCCTAAACATGCTTCTTATTAACCTAATGCTCGGTATGTTAAAGTAAATCATTTTGTGAAGAAAAATATTCCAAGTTGCTTGTTTATGTTAGTATTTAACTAAAAATCTATATTGTTGTTCGTCATTTGAAGTAAATTTATGTATGAGCAATAGCGGTCCATCAAACTGCTAAAATGATTGTTACGAGTGTGCAAAGGAAGAAGAAAAGATAATTACCATTGCTTCTTTAGCAGTGTGCCTTTCTTGATGATCATACCGAAGCAACTTGTCAAGGAAATTAACTGCCTACACTCCACAAAGCAAGTGCAACCATAAGACGCACAAGCACATAATGGAACAGATGATAGTTGAATATATACTTTGTAAAGAAAATGTTTTTTTTACCTTAGGAACAGCCAAATGCTGGTTATCAAAATTAATGAACTTTGTCCATAGTTTCCTGCTAAGTCTACATACATCGATTGGAAAAATACAATATAGTTAATAGAAGACCAGACTAAAGCTTTTATTAGCTGAGATGATTAGATTATGTCACCAACCTTCTAACAAAAGCAACTAGATATGGATCTAGCTCTAAGAAATACCTTTGTAGATAAGTTTTTAGTTTGTCTGTCCCTAACACCTATCCAACAATAGCAAAGAGTGCAAAACATCTGTTAGAGTCCATGATAAAACTTTATACCAAAGCTAGTGCCTACATCATAACTTTTTACTTTTATAGATTTAAACATTGAGACTATTAGCATCATTACTTTTTACTATTGTTGTTGTTGTAATATATAGTAAACCAAAATGAGAATACAATTCTTTGCATGTTTCTCTTTCCCTTTTCTAAGATCGATAGACTTTCTATAACGTGCACATACCTTGGCAATCTTGACCAATTATCATAATTCTCATGTACGTAGAAAAAATGTTCCTTGCGAAATATATGTACAACACAATCACCATTTCAAAATTAGGATTAAAATGATCAGGGGCGCTAATATAGCTTGTGAGACTTACGTATGAAGCTCATATACAGGCATAAGTTTCTTAGAGTAACTTAAACAGAAACCATCACTGATTTAGTAATTTGATTGCAAATTTAGGCAGCTGATACAGAAAAAGACACCATGTATAGAACTTATCAATAAACAAGCTAAATTGAACTCGGATATAATTCATCATGGGTTTGTACACTAAAAAGGTGAGCTTGTAAACTGAAATGCTTCACTTGCAAACCTCTCACACAAATTTGGCACCACGGGTTTGTACACCATGTAAGGGATGCATCATTGCCGCCTCTTTTGATGGATATTTACTGAAATAAATGTGCAATATGTACTGCTTGTTCTTATGTTGACTTACTAGTTGTATTTGCATAGCATGTTCCATCTTGTCACATGTTTCATCATAGTTAGAATTTTCCTAGAAGTAAAAAAACTGTTAGCAGCTTTATGAGATTATATACACATGACACATTCTTTACTATCGCACACATTTATAGACTTATTTGTGAGCATTTTAAAAATATCACTTACTACGGATTTGGTGATTATATC